>JAPKLW010005101.1:0-22585 GCA_026898455.1 Plectranthus barbatus
AAATTAAGATCAGAGCAAATAAGCATGTAAATAAATTTAACATGCAAGATGAGTGCTGGTGCTGATTACACTGGATGTGTAAATTCAGCTGGTAAGTAAAACTTAGACAATTGTTGGACAATAAGAGATTGTCATCAACTTGTCAGTTAATCATTCCATTAGAGATTTAGCAATTACATGTACAATGAATGATAACTGACTAGTCTAACAGATTTACTTACAAAAACATAAAGAGACTAGACTATGGCTTGGAAGATGATCCTGGTGACTGAGTTCGAGCACTTGTGATAGTCCTCAGGATCGCAGTAAGTTCGGCCATTTCTTGATCTCTCTTCCGCCTTTCTTCAGCAGCAATTCGCCTTTCTTCAGTTGCTAGGCGTCTCTCCTCCTCAACGATTCTGGCCCTCTCCTCTTCAGCCAGTGCTCGCGCCCTTTCCCCCTCTTGGATCCGCGCCAAAAAGGTGGCAACACCGGCGGTGACGGACTCCATTTGCTGCGCTACATCGGCTTGGAAAGTGGCGAAGCGTTGATCCATCCTGGCGTCGATATAAGCAAGAAGTTGCGCAGGAGGATGAATTTCTGAGAGTGGCTGCGCTGAAACTTCTATGGAAGAGGAAGGCACGTCAGGTGCGGTAGGAGCCATCTCTGGTGCAGCCTCGGCTGGTACCTGCACTGGGGCGGGCTCCTCCGCGGGCACGTCAGCTGCTGCTGGCTCCTCCGCTGGCACTTCAGCTGCTGCTGGCGGGCCTTGTTCAAAAACAGGTGGGGCTGTGAGATCCACCAGCTGCCAGTCCTCATGATAAGGGACAAGGTCGCCCAAAACCATAGGAACAGATGGGACGGCAGTGGTCAGCCACCAACCTCGGGAGGGATCCTCCTCCACAATGTGGTCTACCAGCAGAGCGCTGGCAGCCATATAAAAAAGAATAGCAAAATATGGAGGGATCCGGGGGAGAGTGACAATTACTCTGATGCGGCGGAGGGCGTATATCAACTGGTACCCTCGGCTGGTGCACTGGAACTGGAGGAATGGCAACTTAACCATTTTGGGCCTAGGGAGGCCGGAGGTTCCAGTCAGTTGTCGGTATTCTGCAATCTTCCTCAAACGGCGCCTGATTCGCCTGTTCGACAGCTGCTGATGGCTTTCAGGATCAGTATCCATGAATGTATTTGCCCAGGCCTCCTCAGATCTCCAGTATCCAAGCCCGAGCCTGGCATACAATACGGCACGCTTCTCCACCGTCAACTGGCGTTGGCACCAGTCGAATATTCTCCACCTCCGGAACTCCAGAAGTAGATCCGCATTCACTCGCCACAGGTCTCTGTACCTGGTGATCATCTCCTCATCCACAGCGCTCTCCACTTCCGTTGTGATGGTGTCGGCATACTCATAGAGTGAGTAGTTGTAATACTCCATCGGGTGCAGGGGCAGGCACCAGTCGTAGATCCTGGAAGCGTAGACTGACTGGTGGGGGAGTCCGCTGATGGGGATAATATTGAATGCTGAAGGCTCAGGCACTCGTGAATTTTGAAACGCCATGTCCCCGCGGTGCTCCCACCGGTGTACCCCTGTCACTCGCGATCGGAAGGTATCTTCATCTATCAGCTGGTGCTCATGGATACAGAGCATGTATGGCCTCCTTTCAGTTCGCACATGTCGTGCTGGCGCTGGGGAGGATGCTGCTGGTCGCCCAGAAGATGTAGAAGCTTCTGAAGGAGTTGGACGACTGGTAGGATGACGAGCCACGTCTTCAAAATTAGGGAATAGATCCCTGGGCTCCATCCTCTGCACCATGGAGTGATGTATCACCTCCTCAGCTGGAGCAACTGGCTCCTCAGCCCTTGGCATTTCTTCATTTTCTTCATCAGCAGAGAAACTCGCCAGTTTTTCCGGGGTGGTCGCCCGCTCAACAACTCCTCCACTGGCACCCCCTTGCGCGGCCAGTGGGTCTTCAGAATCACCTCCACCACCCCCTTGCGCGGGTGGAGGGACTTGAGGCACATCCTCCTCAGGCTGGTACATATCTACAAGAGATAGTACGTCCTCCTCAGCTCCCATGACCATCAGGCGCGTGAAGGATTCTTCAGAGAGGATCTGGCCTGGAGCTGGTGCTGGTGGCATGTCACTTGAAGTTTGGGCAACACCCCATTTTCCCTTTGCCACCTGATGCACTTGCTCCGCCAGTTGCGCCTGACGTCGAGAATCATGCTCAGCCTTTATCTTCGCAAAGGCTTCATCGCGGGCTGCCAGCTCAGCCTCCCTTTTCCGCTGGTCGGCCAAGGCCTTCAGTCTGGCCTGAGCCTGCTTCTTCCTCATAATGGAAGCTTGTTGTTCCTTCTTGGCTTGCTCCACCAGCTTCTGAGCTCTCGTCTGGACCCACTTCCTCTTTCGGGTCATCTTCTCGATGGTCTCCTCCTCAGTCAGTCCAAGGACGGACTTCTTGACTGGAATTGAGATCTTCCCTGACGCAGGCTCATAGGCAGCAGCTGGCTGGGGCTGCTGGCGCTGGTGGGTCTTGGGTTTCTTGCTTGAAGGGGGCCTGGGGGCTGGCACTTGTGCTAATGCCCGAGGATGTATACCGGTTGCCTTGGCCACTGCTTCTTCCATAGAGGTGAATAAGGATTCAACCTCTAGTTTCCTTTTCAGCTCATCCTTGGCCGCAGCTGGCAGTGGGAGAGCCACCGCTGGTACTTCCTCCCCTGTCTGTTCTGCATCTTCTTCAGAAACAGACTCATCGGGGTCCACAGCTGTCTTCCCCTTCAGCCGGCGTGGCTTCTTGTAGTCGGGGACCGGAAGTTTTACCTTGGTGACTGGGATAAAATTGGATCCGACCAGTTGCTCCCCTCGGTCGATCCGGTCTCCCATCTCCACTTCCAGAATGTGGCTGATGCGCAGGCCAAAAGACACTGCGTGGAGAAACTTGCCTTCAGCCTTCACCGTACTGTTCTTCTCTACATTCTCCAGCAACCGGCCGAAGATGAACTCGGCCCAGTTGCCATATATGCCGTCCTCCAGCGCGCACATAACTGAGAATTTCTTCAGGCTTAGTTCGGCATAGGAGCCGACTTCACACTGGAGCATGCGCACAACAATGTCGCATACCATCTGCCAGTAATCTTGC
Organism: Plectranthus barbatus; assembly: GCA_026898455.1. Classification (NCBI taxonomy): domain Eukaryota; kingdom Viridiplantae; phylum Streptophyta; class Magnoliopsida; order Lamiales; family Lamiaceae; genus Plectranthus; species Plectranthus barbatus. Next base: position 3,123 of record JAPKLW010005101.1, read on the forward strand.
ATCTCGGACTTCTTCATGCCAGTTTTGAAGACAGTCACCCCTTCCTTCTTCCATTCAGTCCACCTCCTCCGGAACTCCACCGTATCATCCTTGAAGTATGTCGCCACCTCCTCACCAGTACTCCTCAGCCCAAAGAGGTTGGCTAGGTACTCTACATCAATGGTGATCAGGTGTCTGAACACCGACGTGGTGAAGGATTTCCTGTCGTCAGCTATCACCGCGCGAGCATAGAACTCGGCGACCAGATGTGGGTGGAAGGTCCTGGGGGTTGCCGTCAGGTATGGTCGGAGCTGCTCATGGTCGATCATTTCCATGAGCTCCTCGCCGAAGTGTTTCTCGGCCAGTTTGTCATTCAAGATTTTCTCCTTCCGGACTTGGGCGGTGCGAATCTGTGCGTGAGAGAGGCGATGACGGGTGGCTGCTTTATTCAGCGAAACGAGCTTGCTGAATGGATAGGTATAATCAATGTCTTCTTCTTTTACAATGCCAGTGAAGGTTGGCATATGTGCTTCGGCTAAAGGTAAGTCTAAGGACTCAGTAGAAGAAGATGATTTATCAGCAGGGTTGGAAGAAGATGCCATGGTCTCAGGGAATGAGTGTTCGGAAATCTTAAGGAAGATGAACGGAAAATATGTTCGAAAGATTTGAAGGAATGATAAGAGTTTTTCCGATCATGAATGAAGGCTATTTATACTGGTGCCAAGCTGGGATGGATGGATGAGATTAATTCGTCAAAAGTGAGGATCGACGGTCATCAGCTGGCACGATTCCCTGTAGGCGACGTGCATGGTCGTGCTGACGTGGGATTGTACGTGTAGCTGACATGGCACACGCTGAATGGTCGCGAGAGTGCCTTTGACTGCGCAGTCACTGTGCACATTAAATGTGGCATTAAATGCCGCATTAAATTCGTAGAGATGCATACGCAAGACCAATTTTAAACCTTTCCCCTTATTTCTGCGACAGCTGGCACGACTCTTGGACTTCAAGAGATCGTCAGTTGAGAGCTGGGACTCAACTGGTCATCAGTAGAATACCTGGTCATCAGTAGTATACGCCAGTCGCATACTTCCCCCTGCCAGTATGGCCTTCTTACCAGTTGACAACTGATACTCACAACTGGTTCCCGTGTACTTGACAAATTGAGAGCTCGGACTCAATTTTCACCAGTCGTTGATATATCACCAGTTGTCTGCTGACAACTTGAAAGATTGAAAGAATTGAGAGCTTGGACTCAATTCATTCCGCATAATCTTCTCTTCACTTCTTCATCATTGCTTGGAATTGGGAGCTGGGACCCAATTTTACTTCGACTGATGGTGCATTACTGCTGGCAAATTCGAAATGAGAGCTGGGACTCATTTCCTTCGTTGTTTATGGGATAAGTTCTGCCAGTAGATACCATCTGTGGCTTTGAGCTACCACTAAAGAAAAACATCATGTTTTCTCCTTGGTCTTCATGTTTTCTTTAAAAATCAAGAACGGAATGAGAGCTGGGACTCATTCTTCCTCAACACTAGGGCTCGCATCAATCTCCATAAGACCGAGTTTGATGCACAACTCCTTGAATCTTGCTTCTGGCAAAGGTTTGGTGAAAATATCAGCCAGTTGATCTTCAGTTCTGATGTACTCTACGCTGATATCCTTCTTCTCGACATGATCACGTATGAAGTGATGTCGGATGTCTATGTGCTTGGTCCTAGAGTGATGAACCAGATTCTTCGTTATGCACATAGCGCTGCTGTTATCGCAATAGATGGGTACACAACCAGTGTCCACTTCATAGTCTTCCAGTTGTTGCTTGATCCAGAGAATTTGAGCACAGCAACTGGCAGCGGCAACATATTCAGCCTCAGTAGTAGATGTAGCAACTAAGTGTTGCTTCTTGCTAAACCAGCTGATTAGCTTGTGTCCTAGAAACTGACACGTACCACTGGTGCTTTTTCTATCTATACGGCATCCAGCAAAATCTGAATCTGAATACCCAATGAGTGTAAGCTCATCATTCCTGGGGTACCATAAGCCAAGTGATTCAGTTCCTTTGAGATATTTCACTATTCTCCTAGCAGCTTCCATGTGTGACTTCTTTGGATTGGCTTGAAATCTGGCACACACTCCGACTGAGTATGAAATGTCGGGTCTGCTGGCTGTCAGATAGAGAAGTGATCCAATAATACCTCTGTAGCTTGAAGGATCCACCGATTCTCCTTCTTCATCAAGAAAGATCTGGCAACTGGTGCTCATCGGTATTCTGAGAGCCTTAGTCTTCTCTGGGCAATATTTCTGAATTAGGTCCTTGGCATACTTCCGCTGATTAATGAAAATCCCATCAGCTGACTGCTGGACTTGGAGTCCTAGGAAGTATGTTAATTTGCCCATCATACTCATCTGGAATGAGTTCTGCATCAGTTGAGAAAACTTCTCACAGAGAGACATATTCTTTGACCCGAATATAATGTCATCGACATATATCTGCACCATTAGCATATCATCAGCATCCTTGATGATGAATAGAGTCCTATCGATCTTCCCTTTCCGAAATCCATTACTGATTAGGAACTGTGATAGCGTCTCGTACCAAGCCCTGGGCGCCAGTTTCAATCCATACAGGGCCTTTCTCAGCTTGTACACTTTGGTGCCTATTTCAAAGCCTGGAGGTTGTTTGACATATACTTTCTCCTTTAGCTCGCCATTCAAGAAGGCGCTCTTCACGTCCATTTGGAATACCGTGAAACCATGATACGCTGCATACGCAAGGAACAGCCGTATCGCCTCCATTCTTGCAACTGGTGCGAAGGTCTCGTCGAAGTCGATGCCTTCACATTGCTTGTAACCTTTGGCGACTAAACGAGCTTTGTTTCTGATTACAATGCCATTCTCATCTCGCTTGTTCTTGAAAACCCACTTGGTGCCAATCACTGACTGATGTGATGGTCTCTCTACCAAGTCCCAAACATTGTTGCGAGTGAATTCCGCAAGTTCTTCTTGCATGGCATTGATCCAATCGGCAGATTCTAGCGCAACTCCTATGGAAGTAGGTTCCATTTGAGAAATAAAACAAGTCAGGAGCGCACTGCCGTGTCGAGTCTGAACAGAACCTTCTGGATTACCGAGAATAGCATCGGATGGGTGATTTCTCAGCCATTTGGGAAGATGAGAATCTGCTGGCGTTGGTTCTTCTGTCCTGATGACTGGTGCTTCCTGAACTTCACCAGTCGGAGTAGCAATTGCAACTGGTGGTTGACCTTCACCAGTCGGAACAGTCTCTTCGTCAGCTTCACTCTCTGACTGATCTCCTGATCCTTCGGCGATAATTACACCGTCAGCTGGTGCATCCACTCCAGCTGGTTCATCGGCTATTTCTGGTTCGAAAATTCCAGACGGAGTTCCCCCTGGATTATTGCCAGTTCTACTCAAGGAGATTGAGTGTAAGGTCTCAGCAAGGTCAATTGCATCACCGACCCTCCCGGATTGCTGATGGGCAACCGAGGATACTGGTTGTGAAGATGATCCAGTCATAGGTCTAGTCAAACCAGTTGGTTGAGCATTGGAAGAATTCCTGCCCAACTGATCAACGACATCATTGACCTCAGGAACATCTTCAGCCAGTTGTCGTAATGTCCTGCGCACTAAAGTAGCTTCATCAAAAACAACATTGCATGTTATTTCCACAAGCTTGGTGGTCTTGTTAAATACTCTATAGCCCTTGTGAGAGGGATGTCCATATCCAACAAGGACACCCTCATCAGCTTTAGGCGAAAAAGCATTTAACTTCGACTTACCATTATTATGGACATAACATGGTGAACCGAAAGCACGAAGATGATCTAGAGAAGGCTTACGACCAAAATAAATTTCGTAGGGAGTTTTCTTGAGTCTGTCGTTGATCCCGCTTCTATTCTGAGTATAGCAAGCTGTCACCAACGCTTCTCCCCAAAAACTCTGTCCTAAGCCAGATTCTGCCAGCATGGACCGGACCACTTCTTTTAGCGTCCTGTTCCTACGTTCTGCCAGTCCATTCTGCTGCGGTTGCCTTGGTGCAGATCTTTCATGCTTAATGCCAGCTTCCGCGCAAAAATCCATCAGCAGACTGTTGCAGAATTCCGTCCCATTGTCTGACCGTATCCGCTTTATAGTAGCTTCTCTCTGTTTCTATGCTTTGACAATCAAATCTGGAAGAATGACCTTCACTTCATCCTTGGATCTGAGAAGCTTTACCCATGTATAGCGCGAGTAGTCATCGACTACCACCAGCGAATAACGTCTTCCTCCAATGGTTTGAGGTGCTACTGGTCCAAAGAGATCCATATGTAGCAACTCGAGTACCCGACTGGTACTGGGGCAGACTGGCGATTGGTTCTTGAAGGACTTCTTAGTTTGCTTGCCCTGCTGGCATGCTTTGCAAATCCCTTCCTTCTTGAATCCTCCCTTGGGAAGTCCTTCCACAAGATCATGCTTGGCCAGGTAGTTGATAGTTCTGAAATTCAGATGACTCAACCTCTTGTGCCACAGCCAGTTAGTTTCCATAGTACTGGTGGCCACGAAGCATGAATCTGTCTTCCTGCTTTGCCAGTCAACGGTATAAAGTCCTCCGTTCCGAATACCTCTCAGCTTGATCTCGCCAGTCTTCTCATCCTTGATCTGGCACTATGATTTCCCAAAGTGAACTGTGTAGCCACTATCGCACAGTTGACTGATACTCAGGAGGTTGTGCTTGAGGTTGGTAACAAGGGATACATTAATGATTCTGACATCGTCCTTCTCGATGCAGCCCTTGCTAATAACTCTGCCTTTAGAGTTATCACCGAAAATAACTGGAGGTCCTTTGACCTTGATGAGATCTGCAAACAAATCCTCTTCACCAGTCATGTGAGCTGAACACCCACTATCTAAGATCCACTCTCTCGACCTCTGAAGCTGTGTTGCATGACCTAGTTCCTGCAAGAAAGAAATGGAATTCATTTAGGTCCCCGATCATCTGCGGGTCCTGCAGGGTTAGATCGCTGGATAATTCCTTTCGGAATCCAGACTTGAGTGATTTTCAGCTTGGTTTTATCCTTGCTGATATCATCAGCCGCCTTTCCCTTCCTTTTGAAATAATGTATGGGATTGGTTTGGGAAGGTGTGGCTGTGTGTGTATCTCCTTTGGAAGTACGCTTCCGCTGAGAGCTTCGGAAATATTTTTCCGGTTCTGTGTGTTGCCTTCGTGGTCTCTGGAAGTGTGGACCACCATGGCTAGCCTTCACAGCCCTTTGAGGAAACTTGTGATTGGGCTCAGGCCTCCGATAGGTATTCCTCCTATCAGGTATTGTCCTTCTCTCAGAATTTCTCTGAGATTGGGATCCCTTGTAAGTATGCTGGTGACTGGCATACTTACGAGGTTGTGCGTGGATTCTCTTGACAGCTGGTGCTGGCTGTCGGATTCCACTGGTAGCTGACGCTGATTTCATTGCCTTAGAATTATTCAGCTTAGTCTGCGTCTTAGGGTGTGCTGGCGTCCTGTCAGCAGAGGATTTTGCCAGTTGAGGTTTTTGTCGTGATGACTCACCTATGTATCTGGTCTTATTATTCCTGTGCTGATTAGCCATACGGGACTGACTGGTATTACCAGCTGGTGCTGATGCCTTTACCAGTTTGCCCTTACCCTTATGAGCTGTGAGTTCGGGTTGGTTTATGCTCAAATCCTTTATAAATCCCAACCCGGACTTATCAGTCGGCTTTCTCCAATGACTTAGAGCCTTTTCCAAATCCTTGGAGCCTTTATTCAAAAAATTTATTTTATTTTCTTGCTCCAGAACGATGTTGTGAAAATTATCTCGCTCAGTTTTTGCAATTTGAAAATTTTGAAGCAATTCAAAGTGAGTCTTTTTCAGAGTGGCTAGCTCTTCACCGATTGACCTAGATTTTTCAATCTCATTGGTCAAAATAGAAATCTGATTTTTTAGCGAGGTGTTTTCGCCAGCCAAGACATTCTTTATTTCATAAAATTTCAAAAATTCTTGTTGAAGAATGTCTATAGTGACAGCTTCTGAGTCGGAGCAATGCGACTCAGAATCGTCTAGAGTGTGTGCTGACATGATATGCAATGAGGGAACAGATTGTACCTCATCATCAGCGGCAAGTGCTCGTTCTGCCTCACTGTCAGCACATTCTTCATTTTCTTCCTCTCCGAATGCTACCATCAGCGCCAGTAGCGCTTCCTCTTCTGACTCTTCATCTGACTCATACTCTCCATCATCATGGTCAGGTATATCAGGAACCTCTGTCCTTGTCAGCATGGCCTTCGCAACGGCCTTGGATGCACGCTCTTCAAAGAGCTTCTTCAGCCTTTCCCGCTCATCTTTATCCACCTGTGGACATTCAAATTTAAGATGATCAGGGGATTGGCATTGATAACAAGCGCGGGGAGCTCTCTTGACGAATTTTCCATCAGTTGAGCTAAGAGATACTCCCTGTTTCGACTTGGCTTTCTCCAGAAGAACAGCCAGTCTCTTCATTTGTTGCTCAAGGTCTGCGATAGAGCTCTCGCTGCCTTTTGAGTTAGATCCCGATGGGGATGGGATCTCTTTCTGTTGGTTGTGCGGCCCAGCAGGTCTGTCAGTGTGGAAAGGCTTCTTGTGCTTCCACTTGAAATCCCTCTTGACGAAGTAGGCTTCGTCTTGTGTTTTGATGCTGGGAGATCCAACGGTCCGAATGGCTTCATTTTTGTTCACCATTTGGATATCCCACTCATGTGCTTGGAGCTGAGCAAATAGCTCCTTGGGAGTCATCTTGGATAGATCCTTCTCCTTAAGAGATGTGGTCTTCACAAACCAGTCCTCCTTGGGCATCTTTGACAGGATCTTTGCATTAAGCTCTGCATTCGAGTACTCCTTGTCCAAGGACTTCAGCTCGCTGACTATGGCATAGAATCTAGCCTCCATCTCCTTGATGGTTTCACCAGTCAGCATCTGGAATGACTCGTACTTGTCCACCGCAACTTGCAACTTGTTGCGCTTCATCTGATCTGTCTCCTTACAGAGACTATCAAGGTAGTCCCAGACTGCCTTGGCGCTGTCGAACTGGAGGGCTTCCTCCATCATCGGTTCTGGAAGAGATGATAAGATCATCTCGAGAGCAACGGAGTCCAGCTGATTCCGCCTCCTGTCTTCAGCATTCCATTCTTCTGGGGGCTTTGGGATCTCAGCGGCTGGTTGATCTCCTAACTGGTGCCTTGTCTTGGTGATCTCGATCGGCCCTTTCTCCAGCACGTCTTTCATCTCCGGATGGACGCTTTTCAGTTGAATGAGTGACCTCTTTCGCCATATATCGGGCTTGTCAGGATTGTAGTTGAGTAGCTTCGGGATATTCATCTTGTGTACCTGAGCTAATCAACAGACAGAAAGAGTAGAGTGCAAGGAAACTTGGATCTCGGTCCTAAGCGACTCAGTGTACGACCAGTCTAGAAAGACCGACCGCGCCTGATACCACTTGTTGGTCCCGGTTTTTCAGAGTATAATACGTTTCGATACGCAGCGGAAATAAAGTTAATTGATTTCTTGCACGCTACTTACACTCAGCTGACAACTGGCAACTGGTCAGCTGGTGCTGGTTACTCAGTACGCAGCTGACAACTGGTCAGCTGGTGATTCAAGACTTAGAATATATTAGCCTTGTTTGCACAGTTATTTATCAGTTTCAGGATATACTCCAGCACTTGAGTGCTGGGTTTAAAATATGAATGAAATGCAGAAAGCTGATAAATAACAAAGGATTTTATAGTGGTTCGATCAATCGATCTACGTCCACTCTCCAGTCGAAGCACTGGAAATTCCACTAAGAGTAATCAGGTACAGGTATCCTACGATCTATCTCTAGCTGGTGAATGCCTCGTCCACCAGTTCACTAGATCAACCGCTCCCGGTCCTGGATCCTTCTTCAACTCTTCACAGCTAATGGAGTGCGAGCACGTCACTTCAACCTCCACAGCTAGCTAGGTGTTTTAGTTCTCCCAAGAACGTAACAGTCTCTACGGCAGAATGCCCGTAATAACTCAAGTGCTGGTAAGCACAGGAGCTGCTGTGAACTCTCTCGAAGGAGAAAGAACACCAAGTGAGATCTTTAACTTACAAGCTTTAAGCTTGAAGTCTCGTGTTTGATAAATCAACACACGGAAAGCCTTTATGAAAAGCCTCGAAAGTACTTTATGCAATCTTGCAATAATTTCAGTTCTTTCGGTGGTTGAGCAGATGAGTAGAGTTGTGAAATCAATCGCTCGTGGAATCTAATGTTTGAATGTTGGTGGTTGCGACGTATTTATAGCCGCAGGAACCGATTCAAACTTTCTAGCCGTTTGGACGCATCCGGAAAGGTGTCAGACCTCGGATGTCCTTCTGACGGCGGCAGGTATGCTTTTCGGAAAAGAGCCATACCTAAGACCGCTTTATCTGACACAGATCTCTTTGTGTCAGAACGGCTCTATTAGTCAGTCCGAGGAATAAGACTGGCGTCTTGTGACTGATAGACTTTAAGTTATCCTTCCTTAAAGTCATCCTCTGTCAGTCGATTCCTCAGAGAATCTTCTTCTTGACTCTACTACGCGGGGAGAGAGAATCTGGAATTCTGCTGGTAACATCTGACTGGTAGATCATACTGGTGATCTTGTGCTGGCAGTCTCTGCTGGTGACTTGCCCTGGCATCATCAAAGTCTACCAAATCTCTAGATGTTAACACTTCTCGGAATCTCCCATGACTGGTGAAATCACCGCTGGTGAATAGTGTAAGAACACGTATTCTCCTGGTAAGGTTTGTCAGCCGCCTGCTGATGAAACCCTTCCCAACTGGTGAACAGTAGCCAGTCATAAGCGCTTCTCACCGCTGGTGAACAGTGTCAGCACGAGTCTTTGTCAGCCGCCTGCTGATGAAACTTTTCCCAACTGGTGAACAGTAGCCAGTGGTAAGCGCTTCTCATGCTAGTGAACAGTGTCAGCATGAGTCTTGATCAGCTGCGACTTACAACTCAAAAGCCTAAACAGGACTTTACATTTAAGACTAGAGCTATGTAGAGACAACTGACGCTGGTAGGACTTAGGATTTGATCCACCAAAACTATAATCTAAACAAGTAAGCTACTGGGAAAGGAAACCTTAGACAGATTTCCCAACAATGATTGGTTTGAGTATACATGACAATAATATTCAAATAAATTAAGAATATATATATATATATATATATATATATATATATATATCAATTTTGAAAATTAGATAATCTTTTTTATTCATAACAGTATTTTTCATATCAAATTATATATGAATATTCATATTTTGATACATACAATCTTTTCTTATTGAATAGATTATTTTTTTCTTGATGAAACTTAATTCATGTTTGTTAAGATAAAAATGTAATGTTAATGTAAGATATTACTACTAAAATGAATAAAATTGTAGTTATATTGCAGGTTTTAAAATAATCATTCATTATATATAATTACTATATTATCCTTTAATGTAAGATATTAACCTTAAAATGACGTGTTTTTTAAATGAAAAGTTATTTAATATGTTCTGTTGATTTTGTTGAATCAACAATTGATATTTTTTCTCATTTCTTATGTTAGATACCTTCTTACTTGAACATTACTCACACATATTATATTTCAAACATCAATAAAACAAAAACACAGCACACGTGACAATTTTTAAATAATCACATTCCAATCATTCATACCTTAAGTTTGAGGTAGGCCCATCCAAAACAAAATGGTGGTTTAATTTTGACTGTGATTAATAAATATTGATAATTTATTTATTTATTATTTTATGAATGTTGATGAATTGAGGCAAATGCCTCTATTTACGGTGCACCAAACTCTATCTTGATTGAATTAAGTCCCATCACGCTCAGTGTTTTGAAGAAGAGAAGATTGATTTGAAACCTTTTAATAATTAAATATTTTTTCCGTTCCCGTTAAATTGTCTCATTTTAATTGGGCATAATAATCCACATATACGAGTGGTAGTGGGAGTAAATGGAATGAATATTTTATTAATGAATGTAAAAAATTTGCTATTTAAGAAAAGTTGACTAATATCATGGGACGACCAAAAAATGAAATATGAACAATTTATGCGGGATGGAGGGAATATAACAGAAGTATCGAAAATTTAACTTGTTGTTATGATCCAAAAATGAACATGTCCATCAAAGAAGAAAAGCCCAAAAGAAAGTATTTTGGAGCTCGAGCTATGAGTCTCGAGCTCGGAGAAAACAGCTCGAACTCGGACAAAGAACCATGAAGTTCGAGGTGTATTTAAACAAGCTTAAAGTCAGCTCGTTATGAAGAGGTGCGTCGGTTCGAAGAGCTAATTCGGACGAAGCAGTGCAACTCTTCATTTAGAGTCACTTTCTTGTATTTACATTCTATAAATAGGGCTGTAATTACGATACAAGGACACATTGAATTCAAGCATTAAATACAGCATTAAAAGCCAAGTCTTTAAACTCTATCTTGATCAAACATTTATTTTTATAGCTATCTTGTGTTCTACTATTTCCCAATTTATCTAGTATTCTTATTTAAAATATCCTCTCCAAATTCCATCATTAACAATTGGCGCTAGAAGGAGGGCTTCATAAGAAAGAACGATAAAATGGAACACCACAACAACAACGAGCTACCACTCGGACACGGGGTTTTCCGAAGCGCGGCGGAGTTCGAGGTCGAACTCAAAAGGCGTGAAGACGAGCTTCGACTCCTCGAAGCCGAGAACAGGAGAGTAACTGTGGAAGCCGAAACTCTTCGGCAGCAGTTAGCATTGCTCAACAAGGGCCAAAGCGAAGCCCAATCAAGAACTCGTCAGATCAGGGACGAGAACGAAGACGAGCAACCCCCTCCCGAGGACGAGAATGAGGCTGTTTCTAGAGCTCGAACCGAGCCTATCGATAGCCAAACTCCGACCGAGGATGGGGAGTCCCGGGAAAAAATAAAATTGCTCGAGATGTGAGTCCCGGGAAAAAATAAAATTGCTCGAGAAACATCTCGAGCAAATGCAGAAATTCATCACACTTATCCCTGGGGCACCTACTCCTCCAAGGAACATACCACTGAAGAGTTACGCCGAGTCTCCCAAGGATCTCGACCGTACAAATTTCTTCCCGCTTCACTATACCGAGCATAAAAGCATACGACGGGAAGACCGACCCGGACGAATTCATCACACTATACAAGATGAAAATGCAGACCGCAACGATTCCTGATCATCAGCGCGAAGCCTGCATGTGCAAAAGCTTTGGGGTGTGCATGGACGGACCAACCATGCAATGGTTCATGCACCTGGCCCCGAACTCAATCTCTTCGTTTGCTGAGCTTAACGACTCTTTCGTTCAGCATTTTTCCAGCAGCCGAAGAACACAAAAGAGGTCGAACGATCTTCATTCTATCATCCAAAAGGAGAACGAATCCCTTCAAGACTTTTTGAAGAGATTCAATTCGGTGAAAGTGACCATTCCGAACTGCCTCGAGGAAACGGCAGTTGCGGCATTCAAAAAGGGCCTCAGAAGAAACTCTAGCTTCTTCTGGAAGTTGGTCAAGTATCCTTGCTCGACCATGACTGAGGTGTTATGCCGAGCGGAAGCCCAAATTCGACAGGAGGTCGAAGAGGAGAACTTCGGCCTAAGAAACAAGGGAAAGACACCGGCCAACCAATCTGATGAGAGAGGTGAGGCACGAGCCAACTATCGATACCAACCCTACCCTGCTCGAACAGAATCATCCAAGCAGGGAATGAAGGTGGTATCCAACGCCCCTCAAGAGGAGTCAAAAATACCTCTCCGAACTGTTGTTCGGGAGATCCAAAAGATTGGAAACGAGGTCCGATGGCCTAGGAAGATGATGACAAATCCCGAACTTAGGGATACGTCCCTCTACTGCGACTTCCATCAAGATCATGGCCACAAAACCGAAGACTGCCAAGACCTCAAAAGGGAAGTCGATCGACTTCTTCCCGAGGGACTCCTAACATGTCCAAAACCCACTGATAAGAAAAGGGTTTGGACAAGAAATAAGAAGAGCGGTCGAGGTCAAAATTCGAAAAACAAGACCCCGGCCACAGGAGCTAACCAACAACCGCTCCCCGAAGAGCCGAGGCAACCAGAGATCGAGAGAGTCATTAACGTCCTCACCGGGGGCTCCTCAATGACCGGCTCATCTCGGAATGCAGCTAAAAACATTGTCGAGAGATGATGAATTAGCCCGTACAACAAATCGAGGCATCCCCTCTCGAGGTATGTTTCGGAGCCGAGGACGAGCTCGAAGCTCGCCATCCTCATGATGACGCACTCGTCATCACCTTAATGATAGCAAATTGCCAAGTCAAGAGAATCTTCGTTGACACCGACACTTCCTCGAACGTTATTTTCCTCAAGACGCTGCGAGGCATGGGAATCTCGGAGAAAAACATCGTCGACAACCCAATAACACTCGTTGGGTTCAGCGGGAAGAGGTTCGATTCGCTCGGCGAAGTAACACTACCAGTATTCGCCGAGGGAATAAATCTTCCAACTCATTTTCAAGTCGTCAATGTCCCTTCCGCATACAATGTATTGGTAGGACGACCTCGGATACATGCGATGAAGGCGGTACCTTCCTCCTATCACCAGATGGTAAAATTTCCCACTCCATGGGGAGTTCGAACCATCCGAGGTGATCAATTGGCTGCAAGGAGTTGTTATGAAATTACACTCCGGACAGTCCATATGGTCGAAGCCGAACAGATGGAAGGAAGTTCGGAGATCCCGATCGACCTCAATAATCCTGCTCGAACAACTTTTATCGGGGAAAGGTTGAATGATGAGCATCAACGAGAAATGCAAACTCTTCTCGTTCAAAATCAGATGAACTTTGCATTCTCACACTTCGATATGCCAGGAATCGACCCCTCGGTCATTTCGCACAGATTGCACGTGGACTCAAAATTCAAACCTGTAAATCAAAAACGAAGAAGATTAGCACAAGAGCGAAACGAAGCAATCGCTGAGGAGGTTCAAAATTTGCTCAAAGTATGATTCATTCGGGAAGTTAAATATCCCGAATGGTTAGCGAATGTGGTGGTTGTAAAAAAGAAATATGGCAAAAATCGAGTTTGTGTGGACTACACGAATTTAAACAAAGCTTGTCCGAAGGATCCTTTTCCACTCCCACACATTGACCGATTGGTCGACGCAACCGCAGGATTCGAGATCATGAGCTTCATGGATGCCTTCTCGGGATACAATCAAATCAAAATGTATCCTCCGGACGAAGAAAAGACGGCTTTCATGTTCGAACAGCAAATTGGTCGAACAATGGAGGTGTATATAGATTACATCTTGGTTAAGTCGAACTCGTTCGATGATCACCTTCGGCATCTCGCTGAAACCTTTCAGATATTGAATAAATTCAACATGAGGTTGAATCCGACAAAATGCATCTTCGGCATCTCTTCCGGAAAGTTTCTTAGTTACTTAGTAAGCCGAAGAGGGATCGAGGCTGATCCACTTCAAATAAAGGCAATCCAAAACATACAACCGCCGAGCAACGTGAAGGACGTACAACGAATGATCGGCAAGTTAGCCGCAATCAACAGATTTATAGCTCGATACTCGGATAGAACGAGCCCTTTCTTCTCTTTACTAAGAAAGGCCAAAAAGTTCGAATGGACTCAAGAATGCGATGAGGCACTCACTTCTATAAAACAGTACCTGACGAGGCCACCCGTCCTCGTAAAGCTGAACATGGAGACGAGCTACAATTATACATGGTTGTCTCCGAAAAGGCCATAAGCGGCGTCCTTGTTCGAGAAATAGATGGAAACCAACACCCCATCTATTATGTGAGTCGGACACTCCTCGATGCCGAAACACGGTATCCGGCTTTAGAGAAGCTCGTCCTTGCCTTGGTCATGGCCTCAAGAAAGTTGAGGCCATATTTCGAATCACACCAAGTAAAGGTCGTTTCATCATTCCCGATTTGACATGTTCTATCCAAACCAGATTTATCTGGCAGAATGATGAAATAGGATGTCGAGCTTGGGGGCTACGGTCTACAGTTCGAGCCAAGAAATACCATAAAATCACAAGTATTGGCCGACTTTATAGCAGATTATACACCCGGGTTACAAGTTCTGGCCGAGGTCGAACTCGGATCCAACTCGAACATTTTAGAATTCTGGACCCTTGCTATAGATGGTTCCAGTAATTCTAGGGGGAGTGGAGTCGGGATATTACTCATATCTCCCGAGAAATGGGTAATCGAAAGGGCAATACACTTCGAATTCCGAACAACAAACAACATAGCAGAATACGAGGCGTTGATTGTCGGGCTACATCTAGCATTGGAACTCAAAGTATGAAAATTAAAAATAAAATCCGACTCACAGCTCGTCGTCAACCAAGTACGAGGTGAATTCCAAGCACGAGATGCTAGAATGTTAGCATATCACGAGCTAGCAAAAGAACTCGAATACAAGTTCGAGGTGGTAGAAGTTTCACATATACCTCGGGAAGAGAATTCACACGCAGACGCATTGGCAAACTTGGTCGCGGCTGCAAGCTCGTTCGGAACTCGAACTATACCAATGACAGTCGCACTTTGGCCGGCCACAAGAGACCGCGAGCTCGAGCCAATGGAAGTATGCCCGATGAACGAGGCTAAAGAATCTTGGATGTCTCCAATCATAAAATATATATCTGACGGTATTCTCCCATAATCAAAAACCGAAGCAGCTCAGTTAGTACGAAGAGCAGCCCGGTTCTCCATCCTTGATGGCCAGTTATATAAAAGATCTTTTCAAGGTCCTTTACTAAAATGTATATCCGAAACAGATTGTATCTCGGTATTGTCCGAGATCCATTCGGGAAGTTGTGGAAATCACTCGGGTTCTAGAAGCCTAGCCCACAAAACAATAACGACAGGATTCTATTGGCTGACCTTAAAAAAAGATGTTGAGGAAGTTGTTCGAAAATGCAACAATTGTCAGAGGTATGCAAATTCGACGCATTTACATGCCGAATCTCTCCATTCGAACACCCCGGCTTGGCCATTTTGCTGATGGGGAATCGACATTGTGGAAAAATTACCAAAGGCAGTAGGACAAAAAGAATACTTGGTCGTGGCTATCGACTTCTTCACAAAATGGGTCGAGGCCGAACCTCTCTCCAGAGAACGAGACATCGAAATGATAAACTTTTTGTGGAAGAACATAAAATTTCAATTCGGCCTACCTCGGGAAATCATTACCGATAATGGGCGTCAGTTCACGAGCTAAAAGTTTAAAAATTATTGCGAGATAATCGGAGCTCGGCTTCTATTTTCAACACCGAGGTACGCCGAAGCAAATGGTTTGGCCGAGTCATCCAACAAAACAATCATCAATATTCTAAAGAAAAAACTCTCGGCCAAAAAATCAGCTTGGGTCGAGGAACTGCCAGCCGTACTATGGGCGTACCGAACTACATACAAAACTGCCACCGGGGAGTCACCTTTCTCTCTTGCATTTGGAGTTGAGGCCGTATCCCCAATTGAAGCATTTCAAGGAAGCCCGAGAGTCGAGCTATTTGACGAAGAACAAAATAGTGAAAAACTCTTCGATTCTCTCGAGCAGCTCGATGAAAAGAGGATGGAAGCCTCGGGATGGATCACCAAACTTCAGAGAAGTGTGGAGAAATTCTACAACAAGTCAGTTCGTCTAAGGTCATTCCAAGTCGGGGATTGGGTTCTTCGGCAGGTCTTCCAAAATACTCAAGAGCTAAATGCCGGAAAACTAAGGCCGTCGATTTGGTGGTCGGAAAAGGGGCTTATCGACTTCGAACTCTGGAAGGGAAACCTGTCCCAAATGCATGGAATATTAAATACTTGAAAAAATATTACTTCTAGCTCAAACTCGTCGGTTCGACTTTGTAAAATTTTAGTCGGATCGTCCTGTTAGAAATTTGTCGATCCGAGTTGTTTACATTTAAAATTTGTAACCTCGGCTGTTTGCCATGTACGAATATTTGAATAAATTCTGATAGTTTGTTTCAACTTTCTTTCTTTTACTTGGATTTCAACAAGTACGAAAATAAACAAGGTCGAGAAGAATGCAAAATGGATAAGGACAGGATAGTAAATCATCGAATCGACATAAAATTACAAAGTCAAACATTGAAAAGAAGTAGTTGGTAACAAGTTTGAAGACAAAACAACGAAATAAAAAGTTGTTTATAACATTCAGAAGAAAAGTAAAGGGTTGGGATTTGGCTGATCCTTGTTGATCTGATTCGGGTCGAGCTGATCCTCCCGGTTCGACTCGTCCCTCTCCAGGTTGTCCTCCAAATGCTTCGATAAAGTCACATCATCTTGATTTTCTTCTTCTTCTGACCCTTCGGAAGCATTTGGGGTTGCATAGACAAAACTGAGGTCGATCTCGGGGTGCTTCTCCTTCACAGTCGACTTAACTTTCTTGCGGATCATTTCCTCCATCATGTTGAAAGTAGCCGTACCAGAAGGAGTAGCCATCAACTGAGCCAGATTCAGACCTTCGCCAGTTGTACGAGCCGATTCCAAAGCATTCTTGGCTTCCTCGACTTCGGCGCTTAGCTTTTGCTCGACCTCGGCACGCTTCAGGATCTCAGCCTCTAAGTCCTGCCTGAGCTTGTCGGTGTGGTCCCTAGTTCGGGCTAACTATTCGACAGCCGACTGTCGGTCCCTAGTCAATTGTTCGACTAAGTCCTGCGAAGCTTTAAGGCACGCAGTGGCAACCGATAGCTCGGAGACAATTTGATCACGCTCCTGTACGATCAGGTCTCGATCCTTCTCGGCCTGAGCGAGATCCTTGCGCTCTTCCCGAAGACACTGGAAGCATCGTTCGTAATCCTCGATCATCCCGCAGAAGCCCTTAAGAAATTCAAGCACCATAAATGAAATATATATATATATACTTGAAATAATATACATATATATATTATAAGGTCGACTTGCCTGAAGATTGTTTCGAGCATTATCAAGAAAAGAGCATCGAGCAGAGGCTTTGGTCGGCCATGGCGGACCTTGAAAAAGCATATCAGCAAAGCATGAAAAGTCGCTATGGACTTCTCATTCTTTAAGCGCTCGGCCTCGGTCTCCGCCATATTTTCTTTTCCCGGGCGATGTCGAACATCTTGGCCGACTAGCTCGGATCCGGTCAGATCCAGAATTTCCCAAGTATCTTCCCTACGCTTCTTCAACCTTTCAAGGGGAAGATCGTCCGACTCCTCCTCGGGATGATCAAGGGCACGATCCCGCTTGGTTTTGGGGGTTGTAGGCTTCTTGGTCGAGATCCCGACATCTCGGTCTTTCGGAACCTTGGAATCTTTATGCCTCGAACCTTGAGGCCCCTGGTTTTTCTGAACGGTTTCTTTGTTCTTCTTCTTCGACTTCTTCTGTTGTTGCTCCTGCTCGAATCTCAGCAGGTCCTCGGGAGTTAACCTTTCCATCGGGTCGTCTATGCCGTGGATGTTAAGGGCACGGTGTCTACGTAGCAGTTCGAATTGCCGAGGTTTGTGTTGATATGCTTGTTGGATTCTTCCTATCTCAGTGTCCGAAAGGATCGATCGCTTTTGTCCTGCAAAGAATAACAAACTTTGTTAGTTCGGCAAAAAAAGAAGATAAAAGCAGAGAAAAATAAAACGTACGGTCTGCAGTTTGGATAACTCCAGATAGACCGGGGTAGTCACTCGGAATTTGAACATAAAAAAATTCTTGAATCCATTTTTTAGAATTTGATTGAGTGCCGAGAACCATTGGGCTTGGATTTTTTGATCCTTTGGAAAAGAAATAGTAATCTTCCCCACCACCCATGGATATTAAATTATACAAGGCGTTCCATTCTCGAATGGACGACTCTTCGAGCCCGGCATCTCAGAATATCAGGTTAAGTCTCGAGCATGTGACACCAAGAGATTGGGGAAAGCTGGATTGGAGCAATGTTGTATTGTTCTATCACTTTTACAAAAAATGGGTGGAGAGGAAGACGAATGCCAAATTGAAAAACCCAGGCCGAAAAGGCCATGAAGCCATAGGGCGGACGATGAGCTCGGTCATTTTCCCCGGGAGCAATGGCATTCAACCGAACTGAAAGATTATACTTTTTGAACAAACTATCCAGTTTCAGCTCGTCCAAATCAGAAAGAATCTCCTTCAAGGATCCCCTAACTATTTGATCGTAAAGAGGTGGGAAGATGTCGGGGGCTAATCCCGAAGAAATTTCTAGAGAAGATGAGGGGTTGGAAGGTTCGGCTTCATCATTCATATTTTCTTCCTCGAACTCATGGTGTCCGGTCGATCCCGAAGTTTGGGGATCTTCTCGGCTCAACTGGCCACTACTAACTTCGGTAGTCATTAGAGATTGAAGCACTATTCCTACTGTTTGAACCACTACTGCTAGAGCTATTCATGATTAAGGAAAACAGTTCGAACAGGAAAAAACTAACACTTGATCAGAAACTTGAGGAAGTTTGGTGGAATGCTTGGTCCGAGAAGTCGTTCCGAGGCAATTTGTAAAATAGAAAATTGGAAAATGCAATATTAAGCGTATTTATAGACAAATATGCCTCATTTTTTGTGAAAGACCTTTGAGTTCGACCAGTCGGAGGATGACACGTGGCAATTTTTTAATTTTGAAATTTAAAATATTTCCACTCGGAGAAGTCCAACCGTCTATTGAAAAGTGAGCTCGAGCTCGGTCATGTCATGGTCTTGAGCTCGGACTTTGTTTTAGTTCGAACACGAAAGTTGTTCGAGCATATAGCGAAAGCTTTTTCCAGGCAAAGCGAGCCCTTGGCTAGGGGTCAGCCTATTTTATCTGAGGAATTTAGGATATCGAAGTTATAGATTCTTCTATCCGCAAAGTTCCTCGAAGACTATGAAACCGGAATGATTGTCCAAGAAACAGCCACGGTGTTTCGGCATAGTACTCCCAAGGGACCCGGGGTCGCTCCCCGTCTGATTTGTGAAATTAATTCACATTTCAGTTTTCAAAATCCTACGAAATATAGTTCGTAGACAGGTCGGGCCTAGCCAGCCGCGGACTTAGGGGTGATCATAAAACGAAGTAATAGCTTCGTAGAATACCCCGAAGTAAAAAGGCATCCCTAAAATTCGTCGAGCTATATCGCACGATATGGGAACGACCTCTCTCGTGAACATCTCCGAACTATGGTACGGAGTAGGGAAACATTGTTTCTTCTTTGATTTATTGCAGGGGAATCTCATAAAAACTCGAAGAATCAATTATTTCGGCTTCGCCGAGCTCTGAAGTAGTTCGGATGAAAGCCAAGGGGCTATTGTTATGACCCGAAAATGAACAAGTCCATTTGTCAAGTCCATCAAAGAAGAAAAGCACAAAAGAAAGTATTTTGGAGCTCGAGCTATGAGTCTCAAGCTCGGAGAAAACAGCTCGAACTCGGACAAAGAACCATGAAGTTCG
>JAPKLW010005102.1:0-11496 GCA_026898455.1 Plectranthus barbatus
GATGATGAGGAAGACATATTTTGGAAGATTGGATGTTTTATGGATTTATGAAAGAGGATGGATCATGTGCATTCCCTACCTCGTAAAAGGGGTATTTATAGGTGATTTTGTGCATTGATCGAAAAGATGGCAAATCACTTAAATATAGGACACGACTCTTCACAGTTCAGAGTCAGAAGCCGATGAGTCAGCATTCAATGTCCAACAACCGCATCGAGCCATACAAAATGGGTATATGGGCATTAGGTCAGAAGGCTATGAGTTCTGAGTCAGTAAAGGGTCAAACCACAGTTGTACCGGTTCCTAGACTTCACATTAAAGTCTAAGGATGGAGTTCAAGAACTGATTGCAAACTGCGCGAAGAAACTGTCAAGGTCACAGTTTTTAACTATCGAAAGAAAGGATAATTTCTAACCGGCAACTAAGAGATAAAGTTGCTCAGTTTTTCGATAAGGACAGTTTTGAACTTTCTTAAGCAGTTTTATGAAGACGTGGGATAGAGAAAACTGCCTTAGTCATACGCACGAATTTGCAAATTCGACGAAGTCTTCGGCTACACGTCGCATTAAATGCGGACAACTCAATGGCGTATTACACGGAGCCACGTCGACCTTTCCTTGCACTCCTAAACGGCGTGCCAGAGACGTGAACAGCTGCCTACGTCGGCGTCTATCTTAGTCGTCCAACGCTAAAAGGGGTTTAATCTCAGCCTATGATTTTTTTGATGATTGATTACCAAAATTTCTTAAACCATTTTTGTCTACGTCTTCAACATTCTCACTTGAACTCTCTACTCTCTGCAAGTCAATCTTTAGAAATCTCAAGGTCTCTACTCCAAGTCTTCTAAATCATCCACATTACATATCCCAAACATGCTGCAAGAGAAGACTCAAATCGAAGGCACCCGCACCTCGGATAACCCTGAGCCGTTCATAGTCGCAGAGGAGACCTCACAAGACAATTTATTTCAAATCGTTCACGCTTACGGCCTCATCAACAAATAGCTCCGAGCATCACAAGTCGTAAAAGAGAAAATCTTGAATTGGAGGAATTTTGCCTCAATCTCGTCTGACGAGGCGATTGCTACAGAGCTCTCCAAGAAGCTCATAAAGGAGAACCTGACACAGTTCTTGACTGCTTCTCCCCAGAGCTTCATTCCACATCGCGTAGCTAAGTTCTACGAACATGCGATAATTGATAAAGATAACCGAACATGCGATAATTGTTAAAGATAACCGGTTCTTCAAGATAAAAGTTGCAAAGAAGGATATAAGGGTGATCCTGATCTCGTTGCCGAATACCTTCATCTACCTAAGATAGGGGTCCACATCTCCAGTTATCTCCATGATAACAAGGAGGCAATGAAGAATCATTGGGTGAAGTGGAAGAAGCCAGAGATTAAAGAAAAATTCAAAGCTGCCACCAAGGTATCTGAACTGAACCCATTCTATAAGACACTCAGTGAGATCGCACTGAGGATGATCTATTGTGGTGTTGGATCTTTGTCTGAGTTAATCAATCCCAAATATGCCTTGATGATGGTTCTTGATGGCTGCTTTGGAGGAAACTGGGCAGAATATAATTTTGGACGCTTGCTGGACAATGCGAAGAAAAATAAGGGCATAATGAAAGATGACAAGTTTTCTTCGAGTTTCAATTTTGGTTTGAAGGTTAGCTACCTTCTTGAGAGTATTCTAGGTCTTCGTGATGTGGGGGAAGACCTTATATCGTCTGATTTCATTCCACCTAAGAATCCAGTCTACTGTTTGATTCAAAGAGATGAAGGAGACGATGGTGGAAACGATGGTGATGATGAAGGGCATGCCAATTTTGACGACAAGGAAGTAGATGCTGAGATGACTGAGAGTCTCGCTGCCATTCTGCCCGTTCAAATTGCCGAGGGTTCTGAGAAATCTAAGAAAACTGGCACCGCAGCTCAATAACATGAGAAAAGGAGAAAAAGGAATAAGAGGAAACAAACAGAGACAAACCTGGGACTTGGGAGAAGGTTCACAGCGAGCTGTGAAAGGTAAATAAATTGACATTGAAGGATCTCAAAGTAAGAAGAGGAAAGAAGAAAGATCAATGAGGTCAGTTGCCAAGAAATTGCGATTCGATGCTACACTTGAAGGAGCTGGTCAATCCTCCAAACCACAGGAGAAAGTTCTGAACCCAGAGCTCATATCCACTGACGCTATCGAACGCCTTCAACTTGAGGCTCTTGGAATCTACACAGCTGATGAACAAGTAAATATTGAAGAGATGATATGCAGCTCATCATCTGATTCTGAGAAAACCACATCTCAAAGACCAGAACAACCAGAGGATGGCAGGACCGCTTCAGAAGATTCCGATGAGCAAGAAATATCAACTAAGGAAGCAGAACAAGATATCATTCCCTTCTTGAATTTAGGGGGAACTGATCAAAGTGACTTTCCAAAGGAGACTGCTACAAACAAAGAAGAATCGAATCTGGAGACCATTCGAAGAAAGATCGCTGAATATCTCGCCACCCTTGAGCAACTGAATGAACATCGACAAAAACTGAATGAAAAGAGAAAATATTCGGGACACGTCTCCACCAGCTTGAAGAAGAGGAAGAAGTGGAGCTAGAAAAACAAAGGCAAGAAGAAGACAAAGCTGCTCTGGCCCAAGCAATTTAACTCTCCTTCAACTTAACTCTTGAGGGAACTGTCGAAAAAGCTGTTGCACTTGTTCCTAAGTGCCAATTGCAAATGCTTTCCAACAACAGTTTTAGCTTTTATTCCGAGTCAAATTTGTTGAAACGTTCTCTGCCAAGAAAGCTCAGAAGATTCGCGAAGAAGAGGAAGAGATCCAAAGGCTAGAACGCGAAGCAGAGCAAAGAAGACTTGAGGAAGAACAAAAGAGGAAAGAAGAGGAAGCAACATCAGCCACTGAAAGGGCACGACAGAAGGCTGAAGAAGCCGAAAGAAAGAGGCAAGAAGAAGAAATTGCTGCTGAGCTGAAAAGAAAACAAGAAGAGGAGGCATCAGCTGAACTGAGAAGGAAATAAGAAGAAGCAGCAGTTGCTGAAGTAAAAAGAAGAGAAGAAGAGACAGCTGCCGAGAATGCAAGAAATGATGCAGAAGCGGCAGCAACCAAGCAAAGAGAGGAAGAGGAAGCAACCAACAGAGCTCATCAACAACTTGAGCTGTATACTGCTACATCCCAGAGCCAAACCGGTGGAGACTCTAGAGCTCTTGTCGCTTCTGAAGACCAATGTCTCCCAATCCCATCTCTGTGGCAGCACTGTTGGGTTTTGTATACAGAAAGCATTTATTACAATGAGTATACAATTGACTTTTCTCCTATTTGTTAAACAAACTTACATGCACGTAACAATGGTATCCTCCTGTTTCACCGATAGGGATGATCATACGGCATGTTGTAGATTGCAGAAGACTGTATGATCACTTGACCTAGTGAGACATAAATATTATCACAGCCGAGACAACATTGAGGATACGTCTGTCCGGATGGCTGCAGCATAGTCGGAAGAAGTAATCTATCTTGGTTACTTTATATGCTGGTACGCAAGGGTGGTTTATTGATTGGACCACATTGAGATGTATTTGTCTGTCTGACATCAGCAAATACAAGATCTCATTCTTGATTGAGTCTAAACCCTAACGGAGGTTCGAGGGTATGCACGGGTTGACTGTTGCTTTGATTTCCCACGGTGGAGAGCCTAAGTAACGTGCTCATATATCTGCATTTTGAGTAGCAGCAGTTCGTGTAGTACGGCCTGAGACTGGAGTTAGTTAACCATATCCGAGTAATAGGATGGGGACATTCCCTGAGGAGCTCAATAACATTCATCGTGCCAAAATCCTGTAGGCTGATTAAGTTCAGGCACGAGTGATAAGGTTTGAGTGGTACTGCTCAGGAAAATAAGATAATAATTAATTATAGAAAGAGCTTGTCAGAAGCTCCGATTGATTAATGAATGTTCGGTAACCTTAAATATGGGAATTCTCAGATAAATACAGCTCGTTCTCATAACGTGGTAATAAAGGGGTAGGTCAGTATTAATTCTGTGGTGAAAAAGAATTAATATTTATTAATTAATTGTGTCCTGGGTTGTGGATATGAGAATTAATTAATTCATAGGCCCACTTTATTATTTGCATTAGGTCACAGGTCTGGCCCAATGAAATATGCTGAAAAAAGGCCCAGTAGCCCATTAGGGTTAAAACTCTAGGTCTATAAATAAACAGCTCTCTCTCTGAAACCCTAACCTCCTTATCACAATTCAAATCAGTTGAAACCCTAGGGAGAGAGAGAGCAAGGGCGGCGCTAGTGTTTGGGAGGAGAAGGAATTCGACTCCGGCCTACACATCACATATCTGTGGAATCCTCTCCAGTAGCAGATCTGAACAACAATGGGATACAGATCTGAAGATCTGATCTGGAGAACCAGATTTCTTCCTTTCTGTCTTCAATATTTCGATTAAATCAAGAAATTAGTTTACTAATTTTTGTTTCCGCAGATTTAATTGAATCACGTGGTTGAATTAAAGATTGGATATTCAAACGCAAAAGATCGGATCAGACTCTACGGATTAACGATAATCTCAAAATCCACACATTAAATTCATAGGAGCATGCTAGGGTTTGATGAATTGCCTGTCGTAATCAACATCCATGATTGGTCCTGCTTATTTGAATTTGGTGATTCGGTTCATGGGAAATCCCTACAAGCACCTCATCTAACCCTTGATGTTATGAGACAGGAAATGAACCGGCAAATCCAGTCATCCATTGTCTCAATTTTTGATTTTGTCAAAAAGGGGAAGAGAGGAGAGATGAACAAATGAAGCTGCAGTTGCAGTTGATGGAGAGGCGAGTGAGCAGATCAGATTGCAAATGGAGCGAATGCAGCAAGATGGACATGGCCAAGAGCTTTGCCATGCAAGCTGGAACCTCAATCTCTGTTGCTACTTCAAAGCCAAAAGACGCAGACTCTTCAAACCAAGACAAGGACAAGGAAAATGACAAATCTCAAGCATAACTGAGTAACTTCTGAACTGTTTTGTATCTTCTTTTACCGCAATTTTAAACTTTTCATGTACTTGTAACGGACACATATAATGAAAGGTCTAAAATTGTTGGTTTGAAGACAACTGCTCATTGTCTCTTACCTTGATACTTAGCTAAATTCACACGTTCCAGTGTTAGATTTTATCGCTCTAAATTGATTAATGTTAATAGAGAAATATCTCTCCCATTAGGGGGAAGATAAGTTAGAGTAGGTCGAGTATAGAAGAAGCACAGTTCTGAGTAGTATTAGATTTTCAAACCTTGTAAACTCAGAGCAACTGCATCTTCTTTTTAACTTAAAAGGTATGGTTTTGACCACATCAAAAAGGGGGAAATTGTTAGTTTTGGATGTAGAAATACAACCTTTAATTTGATGTTTTGATGTGTCAAAACTGTGTACAAAAGTTTAGGTCTTAGAGTTATTACCTCATGTAATCCTTGTATAGGATGATCGAGTTTTAATAGTCTAGGAGAAGAAAACTGTCCAGACGAGAAAACTATCAAGAATAATGAACGAGAAAACTTTGCCGAGTGATAGACGGTGAAAAATTGTGCAGACAGTTTTTCAACTGTCAAGGATCGTATAGCAAAGAAAACCGTGGACACAGTTTTCATAAAGAAACTGACGAGAGGCGCTAACAGTTTCAGACCAGGACAGTTTCACGTCAAAGAAACACGTGAAAGACAAGATGCCGAACAGTCATAAAGGAGTATTGAAGATTCAATGATAAGGAATGAAGGTACACTCAGTTATGATTGGAGTACAACGTTGTTCGAGTCTGACACAACAAGTACAAACTGCCCCTGCAAAAAGCATGGTATTGATTTAGAAAAGGCAGAGGAGCAGGTCTACTTTACAGAACAGGATGGACACTGATTGGACATCATATGAGTTGTTGTTGGGAAAATACTTGTTAATTACCCTTAGGATATTATTATAAAAGGTTTTGTTGGATCAAACCTTAGTAGACGGTCGATCATTGCTGAACCTTAGCATAGCTTAGCAACTGATGTAATGTCCTGTATAGGTTAAAACATCGTGTTGTAATAGAATAGGCCAATTGAAATATCTCAGCAAACATCGAACAATGCTGAAGGCTGCCCGAATTAAGAATGCTAAGAAGATTAGCATTCAACAAACACATCCTTGACTGCTGAAGATGCTAGCAAATCAAGTCAGAGTAGCAGACAAAGCACTCGCTGTGCAAGGAGATCAAAAGCATGATGAAAGAGATCCAGCATCCCGTACCAGCAGAAGCTCAGCAAAGCAAAACAGAAGGACTGCTACACCGCCATTCTGACCAACGCGCAACAATTAGCCATGTCAGAAGTAGGACGGAAAAGCTTATCCAAAAACAGGAAAATCAATAATTAGTTACCCGCATTTAAGGAGAAAGATCCGTTGTGTCTAAACGGATCTGTCGACTCAAACTTCAAGATCATAACTATAAAAGGGAAGTCAAAAGAAAATGCAGGAGCTGCTCACTCTCTAACCAGATATTCAATATACGAAAGAATCCAAAAAGCAAAAAGGCAAGAGAGCAGTCCAGTTGAAAGGTACAATCCAGAGATATTCAAAGGCCTTCAACATTCCGAGTGTCTCACTACGTCTGACATTCGTCTGAGTGATTCTTGAACTGGTTCAAGAATCTTCAATCATTGGGATCACTTTCCTTTTAAGGAAAGCATCCAGCAGTCAATTTCTTGTGAAGAAATTGATTAAGGCGGGCATTGAAGCCGAACACACATGATAGTTCGGAGGGAACCCTAAACTCCTCCAAAGTAAGTGGTGAAAGCGAGTTTTACGAAGGTGCGCCCTTGACTCAGCCGGAGCTACACCAGGAAGGTTCGAGGTATCGGAAGATAGCCGTAAAGCAGACAGATCTTCAGAAGGCTGATTGCTTAACAGGAAAGGCAACTCTTTGTACACCGTATACTTTCTAGTAAAATTCTTAGCGATTCGGCTAAGGAGTGGACGTAGATCATTTGATCGAACCACTATAAATTGTGTGTTGTTTTGTTGTTACTGCTTTTCGAGCTATTATGTTTTAAAACCTTGTAACCATGTTACTAGTGTATAACTGAAAAGGTAACCTAAGAAAACCTTAACGAAAAATAAAGTTGAGAATAATTTAAATACAAGAAAACGTAATCTATTCCGCTGCACTTCGTGTGTGTACTTGATTGTAACCACGACGACTCTGATCATAAGGGACCAACAAGTGGTATCAGAGCAGGAGGTTGAAAAACCGACTGCTTCTGAGTCGCTTAGGACCTAGATCCTAGTCTTTCCTTGCGTCTCTTGTATTGGCATTATACATAGCTCAGGTAACGACAATGTCTAATCACGCTCTCCCGATTTACATCAAGGATGGATTTGAAACTTGGAAAAAGAAGGCCATGATCCAGCTGCGGAGCATACATCCAGAGATGAGGGACATCCTAACGATTGGACCTATTGAAATCATGAAGGTCAACACTGCACCCCCTGGACCCGCTGGTGGTCAATCCAGACCTGAGATGGTGAGTAAACCTTACGAGGAATGGACTCTTGAAGACAAAAAGAGAGGCCAGCTGGAGTTTATCGCCATGAAGCTAATTATGGAATGTCTACCCCCCTTAATGTCCAATAAATCCCTAGATTATGACACCGCAAAGGAGATGTGGATTTATGTGTGCGAAGTCTCTCAGGAAATGGAACAGATGAAGCGAAACAAGCTACAAGTCGCTGTGGACAAGTACGAATCCTTCGCCATGATTCCAGGAGAAACCATTCAGGAGATGGAAGAAAGATTCAACACTATCATCGCAGAACTCAAAAATGTCGGCAAGACATATGACAAAGGGGAAATGAATAACAAAATTATATCCTAGCTTTACCCCAGGAGTGATTGGTTTGTCAAGATGACAAGCATGAGTGAGAAAGATCTCAACAATATGACGACCGCTGAAGTCTTCTCCCAACTTAAGTCACATGAATTCATCATTCAGCAGTCAAAGAAAAACGAAGTTGCTGTTATACATCCAAATCCCACAAGCGTTGGAACTCAAGAAGACGTAGCGTACTTTGTCAAGAAAGATGGAAACAAATGGAAATCTCTGAGGAAACCTTTCTACAATCAAGAAAAGTCCACACCTGCTTCTGCTACATCATCCAAGGAGACTCCATCAACTTCTACAGTTAACGATGAAGATAAGAAAATCGGCGAGCTGGAAGAACAGATGAAAAAGATACAAAAGATGATTCTGGAAGCAAAAGCCGAAAAGGAAGCAAAAGCGAGCATGATGCAGCACCCTACTGAAAAAAGGATAAGAACGTGTTTTGAATGCAAGTCTCCTGATCACTTGAAACATGATTGTCCAAAAGTAAGTCCTGAGGAAAGAGAACGTCTGCGTCAGAGATTTGAAAGACGAGCAGCACGAGCTGTAACAAAGGCATTGCTAACAAGGACAAAAGTTCCAGATATTCCCGACAACGAAGAGGAATATTATCCCACTGATGAGGAAGAAGAAGCCCTAATGGTCTTTATGGCAAAAATCGTTGAAGATGGTGAACCACTCGCTGATGCTGAGCAATCCCTTGAATCGGCCCTAGCAGTCGACAATCAGGAGGTAACACTTATAACGAATACTTTATGCTCAGCACATATATCTGAATCAGAGGATTCCTTCCTAGATTTTGAGGAAGATTATCTTACTAAACTCTCTTTAGAACTTTCTAAGGTATACACCTTGAAAGATGCTATTGTGAAAGATAATTCCTCGCTCAAACAAAAAAATCCTAAGTTTGACCAATGAAGTCGAAAGACTAAGGTCTGATAGTGAGGAACTATCAAGACTTAGAACTGAATCTTCTGAACTCCTTGAAAGTTTTAAGAATCTTGAAAGGGAGAATACGCTGTTGAAAAACAAAGCCAATGAGAAGTGTGTCTGCGCATACATGACGAGTCAGGATATTTTGAATAACCTGATAAGCCGACAGAGACGTCACAGTGACCGATCTGGAATTGGGCATAGTTGCAATGACAAAATTAATACTTCGAGGCAAAAGGAAAATATCATTTTTGTCACTGGCGGAAAAATATTTGATAACATTAAAGAGAAGGATAAATTAGTTGCTGAATCCTCAAATGCTAGTCTGATTACTCTGCAGAATATCAAACAATCTGCTGAACCCAAGCAGGGTGTCAAGCACTATGCTAGACCCCAGCAAAAGGCTAAGCAGAATGTAAGATTTCAGCAGAGGTTCATAAGAGATGTTGAACGACATCAAAACTTACATTTGAAGTCTGATAAGCAAAATTTTTCAGCAAACTCAAGGACAAAGGCTGAGCATCCTGTTTCAAATGCTAGGAAGCCAAATCCTATCTTATCTCGGGGAAGAGACATTAAGAATTGCTCAATGAAACCCCAATATTATCACAACACACCACATAGGAGAAACACCTATGTGAGACCCGAGTCCAGATACATATATCATCAAAGGACAATGAAGGTAAAGGAGCACAACGCACAACCACATACATATGCACATCAAAAAGTTGAAAAAAATCAGTAAAATAGATTTCAAAGAAAACTCTTTGACAATTATCAAAATATGGGTTCCAAAAGGGACAATGACTCAAGCTAATCAACTTAATTGTCCTTGCAGGAACATGATTCAAGAGCTAAGACATCAAGCATGTCAAATGAGTGGATCCTGGACAGTGGTTGTTCTGCGCATATGACGGGAGACGAAGAATTGTTCTCAGACATTCGAAAATCGTATGGTCCATCTGTAGTATTTGGTGACAACAGCAAAGGAAGAGTACTTGGCAGAGGATGCATAGAGCGGAATGGACTAAGAATAGTAAATGTTGCTCTCGTATCCAATCTCAAACACAATCTGCTAAGCATTAGTCAACTATGCGAAAATGGGTACACAGTATCTTTTATTCATACAGGATGTTCTATAGCTGACAATGTGATAGGAGAAGTAAAGCTTAGAGGAATTCGGAAAGGTGGACTTTATGTGGTTGATTGTCAAAGTGGTCAACAACATTCATGCTTTCTAGCACTGAATAAAGAGGAAACCACTTGGTTATGGCATAAGAGGTTAAATCATTTGAATTTCAAAATCATCAACCATATCGCTAGAAATGATCTTGTCATAGGTTTACCTCAAAACATCACGTTTCGTAAGGAAGGCATTTGTAAGGCATGCCAACAAGGAAAGCAGACCAAAGCGTCATTTCACTCCAACCAAGAAAAGAATACATCAAGCAGGATCCTAGAATTATTGCACATGGATCTATTCGGACCTGTCACTCCACCCTCGGTAAGTAAAAGAATATATACCCTTGTAATAGTTGATGATTATTCCAGGTATACATGGGTTCGCTTACTGAAGACCAAAGATGAGGTCAAGATTACTCTACCCGAGTTGATCCTCAAGGAGCAAAATAGCAAAGAAGTTACAGTGAAAAGGATTCGATCTGACAATGGAACAGAATTCTGCAACGACATTCTCATGGATTTTTGCGCAGAAGCCGGTATAAATCATGAGAGATCCATTGCTAGGACCCCACAGCAGAACGGTCTAGCAGAAAGAAGGAATCGAACACTGAAAGAAGCAGTGCGATCTATGCTAGCCGATGCTGTTTTACCTGCTAGATATTGGGGCGAAACAGTGATGACTGCATGCTACACGCAGAATAGGAGCTCTATCAACGGCCGATTCAACAAAACTCCCTATGAAGTATATAACTGTCGTAAGCCTAATTTAGATTATCTACGTGATTTTGGTGCAACATGTTATATCCATAATAACGGAAAGTCAAAACTTAACACTTTTTCGCCTAAGTCGGATGAGGGTGTACTTCTCCGATATGTTCACCCCACCCACAAGGGATATAGAGTGTTAAACAAGACTACTGGGATTGTGGAAATAACATGCAATGTTATTTTTGATGAATCTACTTTAGTGCGCAGAGCTATCAATGAGACAAAGGATAACAATCATGAGACTAATGATGTCAATGGTCAATCGATCCTGAATTGTCATGAACACTTACGATTTGACCCGACTAAGTCTATGAATGAATGTAATCCTGTTCAGACCAAACCAGGAGACCAGGACAATGATGCTAACGTTCATGCTGAGGCCAACCCCCAAAAGGATATTTTCAATTGGCTAGATGATTCAGACGAGGAAAACTCCAATCCTATCCGCGTCGCTGAGGAAGTCAATGCTGCTGAAGATCTTAGCAGAGGAGTTGCTGAGATACCAGTTGCTAAGATACAAGCTGCTGAGATACCAGCTGCTGAGATACCAGATGCTGAGGCACCTAATGCTGAGAATTCCACTGGAAGAGAAGATCCAGACCATGATATTCCTATAACCAAAGGACGGGTTGCTGAAGAAACACCTCCTATTGAAGATCAAAGTCCTAACAC
>JAPKLW010005102.1:11596-22577 GCA_026898455.1 Plectranthus barbatus
AAGATGCTGAGCATGAAGTGGTCAATGCAGAACAGACAAATAATCTCAGAAGAAGAAGAACTGCTGGAGAACCAATCAGACCAGCATGGCTGCGGGCACATCCACTAGAAGATGTTCTTGGAGATATCAATGACCCCATCTTGACCAGACAAGGATCTGCAATGTTTTCATGCTATCTATCAAGTGAAGAACCAACTAAGGTGGAGGATGCACTACGTGACCCAGACTGGGTAAACGCTATGCAAGAGGAGCTTGCTGAATTTTCTCGCAACCACGTATGAGATCTGGTGGATAGACCACAGCACCAGAATGTCATAGGCACCAAATGGTTTTTCCAAAACAAGAAGAATGAATCAGGCTTGGTGGTGAGAAATAAAGCACGCCTTGTAGCCAAAGGGTACAAACAATGTGAAGGCATTGACTATGATGAGACATTTGCGCCAGTAGCAAGACTGGAAGCAATCAGATTATTTCTCGCTTATGAAGCGCATCATGAATTTTCGGTTATGCAAATGGATGTTAAAAGTGCATTCCTAAATGGCGAACTCAAGGAAGAAGTCTATGTTGAGCAGCCTCCAGGTTTTGAGAATGGAAATCAAGTCTATAAACTAAGAAAAGCCTTGTATGGACTAAAGCAAGCACCTCGAGCTTGGTATGGAACTTTATCTAAGTTTCTACTCGACAATGGCTTCAAAAAGGAAAGGATTGATCAAACACTCTTTCGAGTTAAGGACGAAGGGAGCATTCTACTCGTACAAATCTATGTCGATGACATCATCTTTGGCTCAAAGAATCAAGCTCTCTGTGACAAATTCTCAAATCTAATGATGAGTAATTTTCAAATGAGTATGATGGGAAGAATGTCCTATTTTCTCGGACTTCAAGTTCACCAATCAAGTGAAGGAATATTCATTCATCAAAAGAAATATACGTGAGATCTCATTGCTAAATACTGTCCAGAGAAATCCAAGAGCTTAAGGATCCCCATCAGCAATGCGTGTTTAGCAGATCTTGAGAAAGATGGAGATGCAGTCAATCCTACCTTATATCGAGGAATCATCGAATCTCTGCTATATCTTACTGCCAGCAGACCCGATATATTATATGCTATGGGACTATGTGCCAGATATCAATCTCAACCAAACAGGACACATCTTGATACAGCAAAGCGAATCATTCTTTACTTAAAATGCACAGAAGGCTTAGGGATTTGGTATCCAAGAGCCGACAGTCTAGCTCTTAGTGGATATTCAGATTCTGACTTTGGAGGATGCAAAATCGACAGGAAAAGCACCAGTGGTACATGTCAATTCCTTGGTCACAAGTTGATTAGCTGGTTCAGCAAAAAGCAACACTCGGTAGCAACCTCAACCACCGAAGCAGAGTATGTAGCGGCTGCTAGTTGCTGTCAGCAAATTCTGTGGATCCGACAACAACTCCAAGATTATGACATCTCACCTGAATGTGTGCCAATCTATTGTGACAACAATAGTGCTATGTGCATCACAAAGAATCCAGTACATCATTCCAGGACAAAGCACATTGACATCCGACATCATTTTATTCGTGATCATCAAGAAAAGAAGGATATTGATATTCAACGAATATGTACTGAGGATCAAATAGCAGATATCTTCACTAAGCCCCTTGCAGAGCTAAGATTCAAAGAATTATGCATCAAATTGGGTATGATGGAACTAGATATTGCTGTGGATGAATGAGATATTACTCTCATTCTTTCTGGTTTTCTTGGATTTTCTTATTGTACTTCCAACATTTATGAAGAACTCTATGAAGTATGCTAGACCAATGGCAAAATGACGGATATGTCCCTATCAATGCTTAGGAGATAAATTGATTCTGCTCAGCAAGCTATGAAAAATGAAGATGACATCTATACTCTGTCTCGAAAGACAATCATCAAGAGAACGAAATATTCATACATTCATCTTTAAAAGAGGAACATGTCCTCATTACAAAAGGAAGAGACGGCACCTTCACCCAAAATACAAAAGGAAATACAAGATTTATTATGGAGTTCATCTAGAAAGGCGACACAGACTTATAGGGATAGAAATCAGCCCCTTGGAGGTTGGATGGACCGTCAGCGATCTCTGGAAAGTACTTCTCCATCAACCAGCTGAGCTGCATCCCATTCCGCAGAGGCACGAATGGATGGAGCTTGACAACTTCCCAGACGTTCTTAAAAATGTATCCGGCCCAGTCAATGGAAGCAGCATCGTCCATGGCCATCATCACCTGCCAAATAGGTCTTGAGAAACAAAGAACATAAGGTTCCTCTCCAAGAAGGATTTCATGGGCAATGCGAAACAGGACCCAATATGGTGTCCTAAGGCCCGAAGCAGGGATGTTAGGGCTGAAATCAAAACGAGGAGAATGACGCCACTTCTCCCATGCCAGCTATTCTGGAGCCACCTCCTCTGAAAGATAGTCCTCCACAGACAACGGACCTCGAGGAAGCCCGAAATCAACCGCAAAGGTGTCAGGGGTCCAATGAACAAGCTTGTTATGGAACACCCCATAGATTGAGCCTGGACCAACATGACACTCACCAAGGAAATCCCTCAACACCTCCTCCTGGAAACGGTGAGGAGTAGCACACAGAAATTGCAAAAGACCCCCCCACTGCAACGTAGATATGACCTTCACCGCGACATCACACTTATCTATGTAGTACCTATCCAGACCCGACTCATCAAGGATCAGGTTACGTCGGATATCTATGGCTCGGGGAGGAGATTCCATGACTGAAGAAAAGGACTCGATTTTCTTGAAGAAGAAGAAGATTAAAAGAGTGAATCAGGAAGGAAGGAAAGATGAGATGTTTGGATAACCTCAAACTACGGTATTTATAGGGGATTTCTCATTTATGACACGAAGAAAGAGAAAAATCTGTCTGAAGATCGCAATGATTCATCCCTTGGAATACAAAACATTGCCAATAAAGGAATCGACGTGTATGCATGGGAAGTCAAATCATTTTTTCCAGCAATAGGGAGCAAGGAGTATTGCAAAGTTCGAGGATTGTGTCATCATATTATTATTTTAAGCTCTCTCTGACTCAGCAGTTCTTCGGAAGTTGCTGAGAATCAGCATGCTGAAAGGGATTATCTTCTATCAGCATTCTTGAACGGATGCTAAGCAATAACATATCCCAAATCGAGGCGGGATGACTCAAAATTCAAACTTGATGGGACCCGATCAGGCATAATTAATGCATGCAAACGACGGCACCAACTGAGGAGACGCCACGTTAGAAACACTTGAGTGTGTCTCAGAGCATGAGAAGCCATATGGAAAGATGGAAAATCTTTTAAAACTTGTGTTTATGGAAGTATCATTGAAGTAAGTGCCGAAATTCTTGCTAAAACTTTTCGTCTTCGGAATGAGGGGGAACGTATATCTCAGTACAAGGTAACCGATTATGATGATATGGAAAGACGTTGGAATTCTTGGAAGAAGCCTGGAGTACTGAAGGATAAGAAAGCTCATGTGATTACTTTCCGGGCTGCCACACCCATTAACTCTTTACAGGATAAATTTAAAATGCTAGCCGAATTGGTGATCAAGATGTTCCAATGCGACGCCGGTTCATACTCTGAACTTTCTGCTAAGAAATACGTAGTAATGATGGCTCTCACAGACAAAGTGAAGGGAAATTGGGCTGAGTACTTCTTCGAACGTTGGGCAGAACATGCCAGGAAAAACGATCACATGTCTATGGATGGAACCTTTTCCTCAAATGTTAATTTTGGATTGAAAATAAGCAAGTTTCTGGAATTGGTCATGCATTCAACAAAAAATGATCAAGGAGTAAAGCTGCTCGCCACTGATTTTATTCCGGTCACACGAAAAGCAGCCAATCCTCTTGTTTACAAGAAACCAAGAAGGCTGATCGGTAAATCTAATGTGGATGCGGACAAACCGACTTCAAATGAGGAAGTAGACGAGCGTTCCTTGGGCGAACAAGTACTGCAGATAGCAACGCCTATCTCTGCTGAGGAGATGGCAGCATTAACTCAGAACGCTGAAACAGAGCATTGTTTCAAGCAGCTTGATGATATTGTAGCTCTTGGAGAAATACCAACCGAACAGATTGAGGAAATTATGGACCAAAAGGCTGCCCTTCAGCAGCCACTTGTAATTGGTCAACTTGTTGTTCCAATTTCTTCTGAACAACAAAAGGCTACTGCTCCCACCAGAAGATCTGGTCGTCAGCGACTACGCAAAGTTGCTGAGTTAGCCTCTGTCCCGACCTCAAAAGTGCCTGACTCTCCCCTATCATCCAAAAGTTATGAAGAACGCGTGCAAGGCATACGTGAAAATAAATGAAAGCGTGAAGAAAAGAGGAAGGCACAGGAACTAAAGGTGAAAAAAAAGGAGAGGGATAGAATCACATTCGAAGGAAGGGATCTAAACTTCGAAAGAGTAAAAAGATCTCATCTAGAACGAGAAAGTCAAAAGGAGAATGCTGATCGCACACCCGATAAAGAAGCTGCTGAGGATTCAAGCAGAGCTGCAAAGAAAGGGAAGAAGAAAATAGACTCTGTTTTGACCGAAAAGGACATGGATAATCCTTCAAAGACTACAACTGCAGCAGACGGTATGACCGACAAAGAGTTGGATATGCTGATTCAATCTGGCGCTTTTGAAGCTACGGAACATTCCAAAGGCAAATCGGTCAAATTTAGCGAACCAATTGCTACATCTTTTCAAGACAGTAGCTCAGAGGAGAACGAAACACGACCAGAGACAGCTGACATACATTCCAAAGATAAGGATGCAGGACCATCGGCAATATCTAAGGAAAGCGCAGATACAAACATGTCTACTGCAGAGCCGGTTGTTAAGGAAACAACTGAGGATCTTGAATCTGGAACCTCCACTACCAAAGAATCCTCCGATATGGAAAATATTATTGGATCTGCGAAGGAACCACCAACTGAAGTCATAGGTCATACAAATGGTGAAGGATCCACAATGGTTGAAATCCTTATGGAAGAAACCATTGAAGAAACAGAGACAACCTCTACTAAAGCTGACAACTCTGTGAAACCAATCATTTAAGAATCTAATGTAACCGATGAAGTTATGGCAGATACTGCTGAAGACGTCCATGTTGCCGAGGAAACACTAGCCGCTGCTGATAACATCGATCAATCAGAAGATACAATGGACCTAGAAGTCTCCTCTGCTGGATATCTGGACGAGTCCACCTGTTCATCGGAATCTGATTCTGAGGGGGAATCTGCCGAAGTGTTTGATGCCAAAACCCTTCGAAAATACCCCACTTTACAAATTGAACAACTGAGGATACCTTTTGATGATTTACCTGGCAAACTTTTTCGCTCACGACGAATAGCACAATGGTGTGCTGCTGTCTCTGATAATGAAGATATGAATGCTGATCTCAGAGATTGGAGTGAAGAGATCTTAGTCTTTGTAGAGCAAGAAGTACACAGGGATATCACATGTGTCTTTTCTGGTATGATCAATGAAGAAACAGAGGAAGGCAGAGTGCTTGGCACTCAATTTCGACGATGGAAGACTTATGATTACATCATGCATGAACTCTGTTTTGAAGAAAGGATGATAATTATCGCTAGAAAAGGTCTTAACTTCTGGCGTTCCGAAGAATCATGGGCAAATGAGTGGATGGACCAGCCTTCCTGCACAAGAAAATATACTGATCAACATGTACATGCTCGCTTGCAAGCCATCCGAGCTCATAGGAAGTTTCTTCCATCACAATCCCTACCAAGATCACAGTTTGCGCCAGATAAGAACTCCTTGGCGCATATGGCACTAACCAAACGACAAAGGGCTGCAATGATTGCTTATCGGAAATAGAAAGCTGCTTATGAGGAGAAAGTGCGGGTTAGAAATCTTGAACTAGCCGCGCTCGAAGAAGAAAAAGAGAAGGAGGCCAGACGACAGGACTACCTCAAAATTATCAACTTTCAGAAAGCATATATTGGAACCGCAATTTCATCTAATGTCTCTGAAACTCAAGGTTCTGATTCAACTCTTGGAGAGAATACAATGAGTGAGTCCTTGGAAGTAGCTACCAATGTAGCTCTTGATGTTGCCACACAAAGAGTTGATGCAGCAACACAAGCATCTGAAATTGGTACAGTGGAAAGTGAAGATGGTGAAGCTACTACATTAGCAGGCAGCACTGAAATAGTTCTCTCTGACAAACCCATTGACGCTGAACCAGTCCAAGTAAGCTTCCAATCCCTTATCAACATTCTTAACAACACCCTGCATCAACGCGATCTCCAGCAAGCCAGATTCAATGAATAAGTCCTGAAAGAGGTTGCTGATGTCCGCGGCGCAATCTCTGGCGTAAAAACCTTTGTCTCAAAAGTTCAGCAACAAGTTGGACAAGTCACTACCAAAATTACACATGTCGAAGAAACCATGTCTACGGTACAATCAAACGTGATGACTCTCCACGACAACCTTGACGCCCACAAGTCTTTCACCACTTCTGTTTTGGATGCTCTCAAAGAGGGGGAAGAAAGAAGGATTGCTGAACAAGCAAGGATAAAAGCAGAGGTAGCCGAGCTGACACTGAAAGAAAAAGAATTTGAACGAACAATGATGGAACGAAGAATGAAGCTTGCAGAACAACAAAGAGAAGAACAACGGGCACGAATTGAACAGATGGAGAAACCAATGGCCATGACGATGAAGAAAGTTGAATCTCTTGAGAAACCAATACCTCCACCAGATGCTCAGAATTAAAGGTCATTCTCTAAACCTTTTTGGTTTTCATCATTTTTCTTCTCTGAACTCTGTTTTTCGAATATGAACAATAGTTGATATACAATATCTGTGTACTCAACAGAAGATGTTTAAATGGTTGCTGAATGCTTTGCGTGCAATTTTATCTTTAATTTCTAAGCTAAGTCTCAGCAATCCTTTATAAGCTTTGATCGCACCAAAAAGGGGGAAATTGTTGGGAAAATACTTGTTAATTACCTTTAGGATATTATTGTAAAAGGTTTTGTTGGATCAAACCTTAGTAGACGGTCGATCATTGCTGAACCTTAGCATAGCTTAGCAACTGATGTAATGTCCTGTATAGGTTAAAACATCGTGTTGTAATAGAATAGGCCTATTGAATTATCTCAGCAAACATCGAACAATGCTGAAGGCTGCCCGAATTAAGAATGCTAAGAAGATCAGCATTCGACAAACACATCCTTGACTGCTGAAGATGCTAGCAAATCAAGTCAGAGTAGCAGACAAAACACTCGCTGTGCAAGGAGATCAAAAGCATGCTGAAAGAGATCCAGCATCCCGTACCAGCAGAAGCTCAGCAAAGCAAAACAGAAGGACTACTACACCGCCATTCTGACCAACGCGCGACAATTAGCCATGTCAGAAGTAGGACGAAAAAGCTTGTCCAAAAGCAGGAAAATCAATAATTAGCTACCCGCATTTAAGGAGAAAGATCCGTTGTGTCTAAACGGATCTGTCGACTCAAACTTCAAGATCATAACTATAAAAGGGAAGTCAAAAGAAAATGCAGGAGCTGCTCACTCTCTAACCAGATATTCAATATACGAAAGAATCCAAAAAGCAAAAAGGCAAGAGAGCAGTCCAGTTGAAAGGTACAATCTAGAGATATTCAAAGGCCTTCAACATTCCGAGTGTCTCACTACGTCTGACATTTGTCTGAGTGATTCTTGAACTGGTTTAAGAATCTTCAATCATTGGGATCACTTTCCTTTTAAGGAAAGCATCCACCAGTCAATTTCTTGTGAAGAAATTGATTAAGGCGGGCATTGAAGCCGAGCACACACAATAGTTCGGAGGGAACTCTAAACTCCTCCAAAGTAAGTGGTGAAAGCGAGTTTTACAAAGGTGCGCCCTTGACTTAGCCGGAGCTACACCAGGAAGGTTCGAGGTATCAAAAGATAGCCGTAAAGCAGACAGATCTTCAGAAGGCTGATTGCTTAACAGGAAAGGCAACTCTTTGTACACCGTATACTTTCTAGTAAAATTCTTAGCGATTCGGCTAAGGAGTGGACGTAGATCATTTGATCGAACCACTATAAATTGTGTGTTGTTTTGTTGTTACTGCTTTTCGAGCTATTATGTTTTAAAACCTTGTAACCATGTTACTAGTGTATAACTGAAAAGGTAACCTAAGAAAACCTTAACGAAAAATAAAGTTGAGAATAATTTAAATACAAGAAAACGTAATCTATTCCGCTGCACTTCGTGTGTGTACTTGATTATAACCACGATGACTCTGATAATAAGGGACCAACAGTTGTCTCTACCGGCTATTTTCAAATCTCCAACTATAAATAGCAAAGACCAGAGAGACAAACAAATACCTGAAGAACGCCAAAAAACCTTGCCGTCACTCTGCCGAATTTAAAGCTCTCTAGCAAGAAAGCATTAACTTCGTGGTTCATTTATTGAACACGAGGCATTATTGCTTAAAGAATCTTAAGTGATTCACCGTGTGAGTTTTGAGTACACGACGATTAAGTCTTTCGACTTAGTCTATTTTTCTTGGTGTTCTTACTTTCCAAGTGAGAACACAACAACCTGATTCTCTAAGGAGACCAGGTTATTACGGGCTTTTGCCAACCAGCATACGCTCTGGGAAGTACTCAACCATCCACCCACCGGAGAAGGAGAAGGGAGATTTGTCCTCAATCCGTTTCCAAAGATTACCAGTTCTGAGAAGACTTCAAGGTGCCACCTGGCTTCGAGGAACTGAAGAAGGAGTGAAGAACAACTACGAGGGCCAGTCATCTAGTTTGCTGTGGATGGTGGTTTCTACAACATTTGGCTATAGATCGTGAGGATTGTATCTTTATTACTTAGTGAATTACCGGATTAATTTTCGAAGAGTGGACGTAGGACTTAAGGCTCAGAACCACTATAAATATCCTGCATCATTTATAGTTTTATTTACTTTACGCACCATACAGTTTTCAATTGTGTTTTGAAACCTTCAACACTTCTCTAAAAGTGTTGAAGTGCATAACTGTTGACTGCATATAAATGTAAACTGGATACCTAACTGCTGGCTATCACAAATTGTCGTTTTAAAACCATTGATTAAAACTGAGTTGCCTGTTTGAAACTGAACTGCCCACGTTAAGAGTGCATGCAACGCCCCCAACTGACCTTCCCAACTTTGGGGCGCGCTACAGTCGTGGTTGACGATTTTCAAATATTTTCATAAATTAAAACAACGGAAGATTCGTGATAATTCAAAAGAGCATTCAGAAATAACATTTAAACACGTTTCATCAATGTTTGAAAGTTTACAATGTAAGGAGTTAAACATTTGTTCACAAAAGCATTCAAAATACGGGAAGGATAAAGTTCAGAGAGCGGTGCAGCAGTGTGTGCAGCGTAGTGGAGATATGCATATGAAGATGCATATCTTAGGATCTTTCAAAATCTGTACAAATCCTTGTTGCGTCTGTTTACACCCCGCACTTCCATCCTGGCTACTTAACCTGCGTATTTTAGAAATAATAAGAGGGGCTGAGTACAATTGTACCCCGTGAAAAACATGCCCGAAAATATAGTTTAAGTAAGAATGCTATGCAACTCACACAGATAAACATGGGGTTTTGTTGAAAGAAACCGTGTTATCTAAAACATTTTATTTCGTACGTGCTATTTAACATGTTATTATATCTGTTTACTGTTGTGTAACTGGAAGCTGACCTACTTCCAAGTTACGATGAGCAGCTGAGAATGGATAAACCACTCAACCCACTGTCATTAATTAGTGCAATAGTCTCAGTATAATACCTTGAGACCCAGTCGATTTTAGATAATAAGGCTTCTACCTTTTCTTTTAAATAAGGCTTCTACCCTTTTTTTTAAATAGGGCTTCTACCCTATTCTTTTAATGAGATCAAGACAGTAATTTCCTGGTTCATTCTCATTAAATAATCTCTCTGAAAGCGTCGCCTAACAGAGGTACAAATATAATATCACAAAAACATTTAGCATAGCAATCAGTTAAAACAAAATCATTTTCACACATTTTGTAAACTGAGCATGAAGCTCGGAAAGGCATTTACTTTTACTGAAAATAGTTCCCACCTGTGTTATGCTTACGGTTATAAAAGATAGTCTGGTTATTCGTGCAGATTGAGCTGTGTTCCCTTTAACTTTAAATCCCCTTAAAAAATAATCACAATATATACAACTAATTAGGATGGATAGTCTAAGTATTCCTATCAACCTTAACTGATAATGCTAGACGAAATTAGGACCTAGGATCAACATCTAATCGACTACTTTCAATCATTCAACTTGAACTCACTTCACATAATCCACGGAAAGAATAAAAACAACGTTTGCCGGAGCAGTTCAACTGACGGCCGACCGTGCCAACCACTGCCGTCACCACCGGAGAACAACAGCACGGCTGCGTGGCAGCAGCAGCTCGCGAACAGCTGCAGCCGCTTGTTCAGCGCACTCCGCTGCAACTTGCGGCAACTCGACTTTCGGCCAACCCCGTCTCCCAAATGATGCACCAACATGCTCACAACAAAAATAGGATTCTAGACATGCATCCTAACTGAACGGAAAGCTTAAAACTCACCGAAAAAATTTAAGGGTGGAACACTCACCGGAGAAGCTCCCTCACGGTGGTGCAGTCGGTTCCCGACATCCAAACCTGAGTTCCTTCATACCCAAATACTCCCTGCAACATAAAGAACATAAATATGTCCTCAAAATGCCAATCCATCGGCTCAAACGCCGGATCTCATGCTGATATGATTTTACGATAGTTTGTAAACGACTTACCTTCACAAGCTCGTAACTTGCTCGATACTCAATGGCAGGGGCATAC
Organism: Plectranthus barbatus; assembly: GCA_026898455.1. NCBI lineage: Eukaryota > Viridiplantae > Streptophyta > Magnoliopsida > Lamiales > Lamiaceae > Plectranthus > Plectranthus barbatus. The sequence continues at coordinate 22,470 of JAPKLW010005102.1, forward strand.
TTTAGCTCTTTAGACTCTTTGAATGATGATCTACGCGGTGGTGGTGGTGGTCGCTTTGCCAGCGACGGTCTGTGGTGGCCGGAAAAGTAGAGAGAAGATGGGCTGCGA
>JAPKLW010005103.1:0-22551 GCA_026898455.1 Plectranthus barbatus
GACAAAGAACAGAGGAATGATAATCATGAGACCAATGATATCCATGATCAATCTCTTCAAAAATCTTTTGAGAATATGAGTATTGATCCGATTAGGTCTAAGACTGATGTCATCCCAGAGGCATCGCATTCAGCAGGTGACCAGACTGCTGACCAGGCCGGTGATGCTAATGATCATGCTGAGGCCCCATCCTCTATATATCTAAATGAGAATTTAGATGTTGCTGGTGCACTTGATGATCGAGAAGATGAAGAATCTACTGAAGATCTTAGCAAAGGAGTTGCTGAGAATCCAATCCTGGTGGAACCTGCTGCTGAAGCTCCAACCGTTACAATACCTGCTCATGCCGATCCTATTCATGAAGATCCAGAAGCAGATGAAGAAGGAGTACCAGTTGTCCCAGTTGCTGAACCTCAGGAGAATGCAGTCGACGCTAATCAAAATAATACTCATCAAGAAGGAGAACCAGATGCTGAAATTCCAGAACGTATCAGACCGACATGGCTACGTGCGCATCCTTTAGACAATGTTCTAGGAAGCGTAAATGATCCTATCCTAACCAGACAAGGGAATGGCAATGCCATGTTAGCCTGTTACATATCTAATGAAGAACTCAAGAAAGTAGAAGAAGCATTGCAAGATGCAGATTGGGTGAATGCCATGCAAGAGGAGCTTGCAGAGTTCACACGCAACAATGTGTGGGAACTAGTCGACAGACCAGAACATCAAAGTGTAATAGGCACTAAGTGGGTGTTCAAAAACAAGAAAGATGAATCAGGTGCTGTAGTAAGAAACAAGGCACGTCTTGTAGCCAAAGGGTATAGACAATGTGAAGGAATAGATTATGATGAAACCTTCACCCCAGTAGCAAGACTAGAGGCTATTCGTCTATTCTTGGCATATGCTGCGTACCATGAGTTTGATGTGATGCAGATGGACGTAAAAAGCGCCTTCCTTAATGGCGAGCTCAAGGAGGAAGTTTATGTCGAGCAACCTCCGGGATTTGAGCAAGGGAATCAAGTCTACAGGCTCAAGAAGGCACTACATGGTCTGAAGCAGGCACCACGAGCTTGGTATGGAACGTTGTCTAAGTTTCTATTGAACAATGGATTTCAGAAAGGGAGGATAGATCAAACTCTCTTTCGTATCAAGGATGGAGACAACATTCTACTAGTTCAAATATACGTTGACGACATAATCTTTGGATCAAAGAATCAAGATCTATGTGATAGATTCTCTGATCTCATGACTAGCCATTTTCAAATGAGCATGATGGGAAAGATGTCCTATTTTCTTGGACTACAAGTTCATCAATCCAAAGAAGGAATATTCATCCATCAGAAGAAGTATGCTCGTGACTTAATCGCCAAATACTGTCCAGAGAAGATCAAGAGCTTGCGCATACCTATCAGCACAACTTGCATTGCTGCTCTTGAAAAAGAAGGAGATGATGTGAATCCTACTCTTTACAGAGGGATCATAGGTTCACTACTGTATCTCACCGCTAGCAGACCAGATATCTCATATGCCGTGGGATTATGTGCTAGGTATCAAGCCAAGCCTAAGAAGGCCCATTTTGACACTGCCAAGAGAATTGTTCGCTATCTGAAGTGTACAGAAGGATTAGGAATTTGGTATCCAAGAGAAGACAGTCTAGGTCTGAGTGGATATTCAGATTCTGATTTTGGAGGATGTAAGATCGTCAGGAAAAGCACAAGCGGCACATGTCAATTTTTGGGACACAAGCTCATTAGCTGGTTCAGCAAAAAGCAGCACTCTGTTGCTATCTCCACCACTGAAGCAGAGTATGTAGCTGCTGCTAGTTGTTGCTCACAAATTCTATGGATAAAGCAACAATTACAAGATTATGGGATTTCTCCTGAATGTGTGCCCATCTATTGTGATAACAATAGTGCCATGTGCATTACAAAGAGTCCTGTTCATCACTCTCGGACCAAACATATTGATATTCGTCATCATTTCATACGAGACCATCAAGAGAAGAGAGACATCGATGTTCGTTATATATGCACCGAAGATCAAATGGCAGACATATTTACAAAGCCCCTTCCAGAAACCAGATTTAAAGAGTTATGCTTGAAATTGGGATTAATGGAATTAGATGCTGACGTGGATGAATGAGTCCTAGCTCTCATTCTTTCTATAAGGATATTCTTGAGAGTTGGTTGGTTATTATTATATTCTGGATTGCTATTTCTTCGATTCGTTGAAGATATCTTGACATTATTACACTACGAAAGACTGAACAATGTCATGAAAATAAGAAGGAATTCAAAGTTAGCATATTCACTCTTCAGAAAGACAACAGACTTCAAAAGATTACAAGGAAATAGCGGGAATTTCATCAACTACATCATATGTGCTCACAAATCTAACAAGGAGTCATATGAAGGCCAAAAAGAGGAGAGCTCAGCGCATTCTTCAACCACAGTTAGGAAAATGAGCCCTCAAGGGATAGAAGTCAAAACCCATCAAAGGGATACCTTCAGAGACAAGATGAGGGAATGACTGCTCAAGCAACCAACTTAGCTGCATGGCAGTTGGAAGAGGAATCCGAGGAAAGAGATCGATACATCTCTTCACTCCATCAAAGAAGAATTCAGCCCAATCAACGTCCTTCATCTCTGCATCAATGGCCATCATGGCCATCCAAATTCTCGGGTTGAACACATAATTGTCAACAGGGACCCCAAAAGTGACATTGCTAACAATGTCAAAGATGACCCTGTACTCCTCCTTCAAATGCAAACATGATGGAGTTGGAGAAAAGCCAAAGTTATCGGACTGCCTCCACTCATTCCAGTAGCCGAACTCTGGAGCAGTCAAATGGCAGAAGACATCCATGACGCGAGTAGGACCCCGAGGAAGGCCAAACTTCTGAGAAAACAGGGCCGGAGTCCAGCAAACCACTTCATCGTCGAAGCAACTCCAAATAGCATCATCATCGGTTTTACTTCTGAAGATAAAGCTTTGGAGAGCTCGTTTCTGATAACGAGTTGGCATCGTAGTCAGAAATTGGGTCAGGCAACTCTCATTAAGAGCTCCCATAACGAAGTTGGCAACACGACAGTTGTTACCATACTCAAAATACAACCCCGATTCATGAAGAATCTGGTTGCGAGTGACTGGCAAATCACTAGGAGCAATGGTAATACGATGCATTTTGAAGCTAGTGAAGAAGGAAATGCTATGCAAAGTGGAGTGAAAAGATGAAGTTCCAAGTATACAAGTGAGTCGTTATTTATAGCAAGATTATGGCTCTATCCATAATGGGATCTCTCTCCCAAAAGTGTCCTGTCAAATGAATTCAGTATTCAGAAGAGCGGAAGTCGAGGAGTCTCGACAAAGGGGGAAACGCCACCTGTCCTAAGAAGGCTACTTACGGCAAGTCGACCTACCTGAGTATTCTGGTGTTCTCTTCCACGAATGCTCAAAGAAGACACCAAAGGATATCCCAAATCCTTTGACTAAGACAGAAATCTGCCGTCTTAAATAATGGCACTCGATGACTTTGAAGTGGAAAATAGTAGCTCACATCAATCACAGGAAGGCTGCTACAGACACCCAAGTCAATCAAAAGACAGCTTGCTGGGACTGTAACGCAAGCATATCAGAAACAGAGTATAAGAAGAGATAGTATTTCTATTTCTTGGATTTCGTGAAGACATTATTACTTATTCTGGAAGATGCTTACATCTGCTGAAGATTATAGTTCTCTGCTAATATTGAAAATGCCGAGCAGAAATTGGTTGAGAATTCTGTTAACGAATGACAGACAACAAAACATAGTTGTGAAATCTTCATATATCTTTTCATTCATCGACAACATATCATTACAAGAGAAAAGAGGAAGATTACAAACAAAAAGATCACTATTCTAGGAGGAAGAAGGCCTGAACGGGAAGAAGTCCGCGTTTACAAGATTCGTTGGTCCTTCAGCTATCTGAGGAAAACTCTATTCTAGCAACCAACTAAGTTGCATTCCATTGAGCAGAGGTACGGCCGAATAATATTCGACGCAGTCTCGAACGCTATTGTAGATGTATTTCGCCCAGTCTATCTCGGCTCCATCGTCAATAGACATCATGAGCTGCCATGTTTCCTTTGAGAAGAACGTGTCGTCACAGTTCTCTCCCATCAACATATTATTTGCCACACGGAAGAGCACCCAATAAGGAGTGCGCAGATCGTACGCAGAGACAGAAAGAGAAAATTCGGACGACGGAGTTCGTCTCCATTTCTGCCACGCCGACCACTCAGGGGCAATGTCCGTCACACGATGGTTGAAGACAGACCCAGGGCCTCTGGGAAGACCGAATCGACGAGAAAAGACGTCCGGTGACCAATAGATGAGTTTGCCGCGGAAGGAACCATAAATGCCATCTCCCTCCACAGAACAGTCTTCGATGAATTCTCAAAGAATATCACCTTGGAAACGTCTGGGAGTAGCAGTAACAAATTGAGTCAATCCACTGCGATTTAACTTTGACATGACAGTCTCTACCACCCTTGGATTGTTATCATACAGAGAGTTCAAACCAGCCTCATGTAGGATCTGGTTTCGGCGCAATTCAAGAGATTGACCTGGTGAATCCATTTTTTTTTCAAAGATTGTATTTCGGCAAAGAGATGTTGTGGATACTCACAATCAGGGTATTTATAAAGGGAAAATCTTAACTCTTCTCGTCAGAATTGATCAGATTCAAATTACCAGAATTATTAATCATCTGTTACTCGTCGAATAGGCAGACGCCACGACAGATCGGTCAAAATGATTCTTGGAATACGCAATCGACACTTGGAGAAATATACTCTAAAAATCGTCGTTCCATCTGCTAGAGACAAGGCCTCTGCTAGCGAATGAAATCTCTGCTAGCAAATGAAATCTCTGCTAGAAACAAGGTCTCTGCTAGAAAACAAGATCTCTGCTCATGAATAAGGTCTATGCTAACGAATGGATTTTCTGCTAGACTTGATATCTCTACTAAAGGAAGGTCACTCTGCTACAAACGACATTAGATGACGAGAGCTTTGCTAACTACTTTATAAAGTAGTATCTGCTATGTTTGTGGCAGAATATCTATCGTTGCTACCAATCATCGATCTGCTATGATCTTAGCAGAAACATAATCAGCAATTCTACTACACAGTTGATTATCTAGGCAACTATCAAGTAGATGATCGACATTGTATGCAGTTATATGAGTTTGTCTAAATTAAAAAATGACATCATCTTATATACATCATCAAAAACAATTACAACAGAGGATTCAATCGAAGGGCGAGTAAGGCACAAAGGGATAAAAGTCTATTCCTCGAAGGTTCGAGGGACCCAAGGTGAGATCGGTGAATCTCTGTTCTAGCAGCCAACTTAAAGGCATTCCATAGGGAAGGTAGAGTCGAGGGATCTGCTGAATACTCTGTCGGACCCTTTGAAAGACGAACGCCGCCCAGTCAACCTCTGCCCGATCATCAATCGCCATCATAACCTTCCAGACTTCACGAGAGAAGATCATGTCATCCGGATTCTCTCCCACCAACATTCCACAGATTATCTCGAAGAGAACTCGATAGCGAGTCTGCAGTCCATATGCTGATGGGGTAGGCGAGAACTCCAGATCAGCAGAACGCCTCCATCTCATCCATGAAGACCATTCTGGAGCAATTTCATTACTGCGATAATCCAACACAGAAATTGGACCCCTCCGTAAGCCAAACTCCGATGCAAAAGTGTCCACAGTCCATCTCACCAACTGGTTCCTGAAGACACCTACAATGGAGTCTCCAATGGGCTGACTTTGTCGGACGAAGAACTGAAGATGTTCTCTATGAAACGCATGAGGAGTCAAAGAGATGAATTTAGCCACACCACAAGCATGAAGACTGGACATGATCCATTCTGCTATGTGGTACTCTGTCTCATATTCCTCATAAAGACCAGAATCACAGAGAATTCTATGGCGCGGAACGAAGAGAGATTGAGCCTGCTCCATATCTTCGTATTAATGAATTTTGTGAGAAGAAAAACAAGAGTTGCAAGTAGTCGTATCAAATGCATCGCCTGCTTATGCTATTTAAAGAAGAGCCCTTGGTAACTGCTCATCTCTGAAGTCGAAAGGTCGCTGAGTAGGAATGAAGTAGCACATTAATGCAAAGGTCAAATCGGAAGAGATTACGATCATGCATGAAAAGCAATGCCAGAGATTATTATGATGATACCATAAAATACGTGGTAGCATCTGCTTAATTTTATCCATCTTGGCTGCTGAAAATCTCAAATCAGACGTGGGACGTTTGCTTTTCAATATGGAGAAACATTTAATGCGTTCAGACGACGACGACAAATCAGATTGTGCCACGTCATCCACACTCAAGCTACGAAGGACGTGGCTATACCCACGATCTAACCATCAACCCCAACCGTTGATTGAATTTAAAGTGCTCTCAATCCTCGTCGTTAATTTCTCCTCGTACTCCGAAATCTTCTACATCATATTTAGATTTCAAATCCCCACAAATCTTCAGAAATCCCTCACCCCCATCTCTGAAAAACCCTCTCAAAAATCCTCAGAAAAACCTACTCAACCATGACTTCAAATCAAGATTCTTCAACCTCCTCACACCGAGACACAAATACATCTCTAAATCCCGAATCATCACCATCCGAGAACCTAGAGACATTCAATCTTCAACAGGCCTCATTTATCTACCCCTCAACCACTTGCTCACCCCTACATGCTCGACATGCACCCGAGTTCACCGGCATCGAGAAGAAGGAGGACATTGATGAGTCCATCCCTTACTACACATTGGTAACCATGGCCAGACAGAAGAAGCTGTCCATGCATTCAGCAGAAAGGCGACGAGTGGCCCAGATTATGAAAGACAGGATTCTGTACATGCCTCTCGCCAACAAACAATTTCCTAAATGGATTTTGAATATCCTTGATTCCGAATTGCTGGTAAAGTATCTCACTGCTGAACCTGATCAATTTCATCCGCATATGGTTGCTGAATTTTATGCTAGGGCTGTTATGAGTGATGATCAGAAATCATTCAAGACATGCGTATATGGGAATATCGTAGAAGTAAATGCTGATTTACTTTCTCGTACTTTTGGACTTCGAAACTTTGGAGCAAAAATCTCTCAATATAAGGTGAATGATATAGCCGAAATAGAGAGACGATGGAAGCTTTGGAGGAAGTCAGGAGAAAAAGGGAAATCAAGTACGTTCAAGGTCAACACCTCAATCAACACCTTGACAGAGGAATACTAACTCCTTGCAGAGATTGTAATCAAGATGCTCCAATGTGATGCTGGATCGTACTCGGAGCTCTCTGCTAAGAAATATGTCGTGATGATGGCATTAAATGACAATGTTAAGGGTAATTGGGCTGAATTTATCTTTGAACGTTGGGCAGAACATGCCAAGAAGAATACCCACATGGAAGTAGATGGAACATTCTCTTCGAATGTAAACTTTGGGCTAAAGATTAGTAAACTTTTGGAGATTCTGTTTACCAACACAGGAGTAGATCGAGGAGTTGCACTTCTTTCTACCGACTACATTCCTGTAACAAGATACAAGCCTAAGTCGGTCAATATCAGAAATCCTCGGAAGTTAAAAGGGAAGTCTAACGTAGACAAGAATAAACCTACATCTCCAGAGGAACCAGATGAAGCTAGTTTAGCAGTAGTCAGACTCCAACACTCCATTCCAATAACAGAAGAAGAATTAGCAGTGTTGAAGAAGAATGTCGAAACAGATCAGTGTTTCAAAAATCTCGAGGAGATTGAAAAGTTAGGAAACCTCCCAGTTGATCAGATCAACGACATCGTGACTTCAAAGGAAGCAAAACAGCCTCCAACTACTATTGGAACATTGGCAGTACCAATTCAATCACTAAAGAGAGTTGCTACAAATCCTCCTGCAACTAAGGCAAAGAAGAAGACCAGAAGAAGGTTAGAACTTCTGACTGACAAGGAAGTAATGGAAAAAGCAGAGGCAGAAGACAAGTCTGCTAGAACTGCTGAAAGAGAGATTACAGCAGAGAAGACATCTAGTGAGACCAATTTTGACAACACCTCTGATCCAGACTACATCCCTGAGTCTCTCAGCACTGCAAAAGAGCGCGATCAGGAAACAAGAAAAGCAAAGAGGAGGCGCATAGCTACTCTAAAGGAAAACGAGAAGAAAGATTATCAGAAGTTCATCAATAACTTGACATTCGAAGGCAGAGACAGGAACTTCGAACGAGTCAAATCTGCTGCTGACGAATTCATGGCCCAGAAAAGAGCTGCTAAGGAAGCTAGCAAAGAGGTCAGTGCTAGCAGAGGAGTCGAGGCTAGCATAATTAATGAAACATCAGCAGATCATATAAATCATCCTTTGGAAGAAAGCCATGATGCTGGAGAAAATTAAATTCCAGCAGAGAATGAAGAAATAGCAGATACGTCCGCAGATGCTATCATAAGGGATGCTACAGAAGACTCGACTGCTGATCCACTTCATCTAGCAGAAAAAGCTGCGAAGAAAGGAAAAGGGAAGGCTGATTCAGCAGAAGAATCAATTCTCAATCAGTCACCTGATCAGCAGATTAACATTGAAGAAGAAGAATTATTAGATACAGAATTCACAAAAAGGCTGGCATCTGGAGCATTCAATGAAACTCACTACCCCCGGGAAAAGTTTCACAGAAGAAATGATGCAGAATCCAGTGAGATTCGAAATGTTGAAGATCAAGTTGAATCACTCATCAATCCTGGCTCAGCGAAAGGAAAACCAGACGAAAGTATGTTAGCAGGACTGCCGGTGCAAACACCTCTCGCAGAACATCCGAAGGAAACACTCGTTGGTAATCAATCTGCTAAAGAGCAACTAGGTGCTGAAACACCTCAACTAGAAGAAAATGATTCTCACCTCACTGAACCTGAATCATCTTGCATTTCTGAATCTGATTCCGATGGAGAGGCTGAAGAAATTTACAATGCAAAGTTCCTAAGGAAAGAAACCACAGAATCAGAGGCTATTCTTCGAGTACCCCTCAATGGACTGCCAGGACGTCGCTATGGACTCCGAAGAATTAGTCAATGGTGTGCAAAGGTTCATCCCGAAGATGTACCTAATTCCGATTTAGGACCTATGGCTGAAGAAATAGAGCAGTTTGTTGATTCTGAAACAGAAAGAGCCATAGCAGATCTATTCTACAGTGAGTTGGATGAGTCAATACCTGAAGGACGCCTATTGGCAGAAGAGTTCCGTCGGTGGAAGAAGTTTGATTATATTATGTATCAACTCTGCTTCGAAGAGAGGATGATATGCATTGCAGCTAAAGGATTAAACTTCTGGAGATGTGAGGAACGTTGGTGCTTTGATTGGATTGATCAAGTTCCAGGGATGAAACAATTCTCGGATAAGCAAGTGATGTGCAGACTTCAAGCCATCCGAGAACACCGTTCCCTCTCGAAAACTGCTGGGTTACCCAAGTCCACCTTCGTACCTGATGGATACTCTGATGCTAGAGTCGAATTGTCCAAACGACAGGCAAAAGCTGCTGTTGCCTACGAGAAACGTCAGTTGGAGTATGAATCGTAACAAGAGGAGCGTCGGAAGGCTCGAAGAGAGGCACTGGCCACTGAGCGTGCTGCTCTGAAATTTAACTCTCGCGATGTGTTGTTGGTTAAGTTCCTGGACAATGATATTCAGGACATAATTAAGGAAGCTCAGAAAGCTGAAGCTCAAACTATCCAGGAGACCGCACAAGTTCTGGATGCAGCACGTCGGATATTGCATGAGGAATTATGCTATCAGGAGTATGTTGCTGCAAATAACAGTCACGCACAACAACCATATATTCCAACAAGTCGAGAACTTGTCACGACTACTTCCTTCAATGCCACTCCTATCTCTTCCATACAGATGGTCTTTCCAATGAATGCTGATATGGCTGCTGCCTTTGACTCGTACTTACAAGTAACCGTTGATGAAAGAATATCAGGGGCAACAGCTAATCTAAGAAGAGAAGTTGATGAGATACGGGGAGATGTATCTCATGTCCAATCAGAGATCGCTGAAAACAAGCTAGCTATTTCTGAGAATAGGACAAGTCTTGAAGTCGTTCAAAAGGATTTAGCAGACACCAAGACTACCCTCGAAGACACGATTATGGCCTATGGTACAAACTTTTTGGCTGCAATCAAAGAGGGGGAAGAAAGAAGAAAGGCTGACCAGGAAAGAAGAAAGAAAAATGAGGTGGAGTTAGCCATAAGGACAGAGGAAATAAGGAGAAAAGAAGAAGAAGCAAAGGAAGAGTTGAGACAAAAAGAACTAGAAGCTAGACTAGAGCTACAAAGAAAGGAACATGAAGCTAAGTTAGAACTGCAGAAAAAGGAACATGAACTTCAATTGCAAAAGATTGCTATGGAACAAGAGAAGCTGGCCAAAGAACTGGAGCGTGAGGCTGCTGAAAGAGAAACAGGAGCAGCCCTTCTGGGGAACTTCATGAAATTTACCATGGAGAAGTTTGCTGACATTCAGAAGAACAAATCAGCAGACAGTGAAAAGGACAAACCAGCGCCTGGCTCATGAACGACAAGGTCAATTCTTTTACTTTCTGAATCCAATTTGTACTTAAACTTGCAATATCATATATAAAATTGGATAAGACTTAGACAAAATCTCTTTGTCCACTTCTGAATTTTACTGGTGTGCTCTAGTTGATTTACACTTCTGGTGTACTCAACAAATTTGCATGTGGACATGACGATTATATTTTGATTGATGAACATGAATGCTTGCTGATTTAATGAGTGCTAGAATTTCTAGCACATTGCTTTGTTGCAAACATTTATTCATATTTAATCGAGAAATATTCCCAAGCACTTGTTTGGGGGGAATTCGACTTCAATCATTTCTGTTGCTTGAACCTAGTCGGAAAAACTCTGTGTTAGATTGATAGAACAACATGGAATTGTAAAACACAGACATTCTTCCACTTATGGTCAGCAAATGATAGTAAGCTTTGATCGCACCAAAAAGGGGGAAATTGTTGGGAAATTATTCCTAAAATCTCCCTTAGGATTTATTTGTAAAAGGTTTTGTTGGATCAAACCTTATTTAGTTGGTCGATCATTTGCTGAAATCTAGAGAGTCTAACACAACTTGTAAAGTCCTGTATAAGTTGAACATCGAGTTGTAATAGACTAGTGTGCTAAGAAGAATCCCTAGCAGACACAAAGCAAATGATATCAGCATTATCTGCTAGAGAAACAAGCCAACAAAGGATCACTAACAAATGACTGAAAGCACGCCTGACAGAATGCTAAGGTGTTAGCATTCGAACCTTTCAGCATCAAAGCAAAGAGTCTGAAACAAAAGAAGTCAAAGGATCGAAGGCAGTAAAAGGCTTCAGCAACTCCTAGCATAACTAAGGGCGAGACTCAAACGCTGAAGACGGACTGCCACTCTGACAAAAAGCTCACACAAAAGGATAAGACTTTCCCGAAGTGGTTAGGAAAGTACAAGTCAAAAATAAAAGTGAGAGCCACAGACCAACCTCTTCAGATCAAGGAGCCGTTGAGTCTAACGGATAAGGAGATTCAAAGTTTGAATCTCCACCTATAAAAGACAGTCTCAAAGATGAGAGAAAAAAAAACAGAAGAACAGAACTACTCAGAGAGAACAACTTCGATAACTACTCTACTCACTTTACTCATTCACGAACGCTCAAGCTAGAGATTCCTTTGACAAAGTGAACTTTGAAAGTAGTCAGTTGAGAGCTGTACAAAGTTTATCTGAAAGCTCCCAACAACCAGAAGTGTCGCTCATTGAAGTACTGACACTCCATTGAAGATATTCTTGATTGCATTCAAGGATATTTCAATCATTGAGATTCCTTTCTTTTAGAAAAGAATCTAACAGTCGAACACCTGAAAAGGTTAAGACTAGAACGGGCGTCTAGCCATACTCAAGGAAAATCAGGAAGTGTCTATTTCTTCCATATCAGGCAAGGCAGGAGTTTCGAAGGTGTGCCCTTGACCCCCAGCCAAACCTTACCAGAAAGGTGCAGACTCACGGAGGATAGCTGTCAAGTAGCCAGGCCGAAAGCTCACTGCCTACTTAACTGGAAAGGCGATTCCTTGTAATCTGTATACTTTTCTAGTGAAATTCTTAGCGTTTCGGCTAAGGAGTGGACGTAGATCTATTTGATCGAACCACTATAAATCTTGTGTGCATTTACTGTTTTATTAGTTTACTGTTCAAAGATCGATTTAAAACCTAGCAACGGAGTTGCTAGTGTATATCTGAACACAAACTTAAGTCATAACTTGAGCTAACTAACTTTTGGAAAATAATATTAAGTGCAAGAGACGTAAATCATATTCCGCTGCATTTCGTGTTAAGTTATCAACACGACGACTCTGATATTCCGGGACCAACAGGGCGGCTCTATGATATGAATAGTGGCAAAAAACTCCAGAACTAGTGGCGGAATAGTGGGCCACATCTGGGTGATGAAATGCCCCCAGCCACATCGGGCGAACAGGTTCTGAACATCATCCCCTAATCCCATCTTCATCAGATCATCGGCATCGGGGTACCGTGTTGGCTTCAGGGTGAAGAGCTTCATGTGCTGGAAGCGCCGCTGGTGATCGGCAAATGCAAACTCTGGCTCCCAACCAGGCTGCTCCTCCGGGACTAAATCCTGGTCATGCTCCTCTTCGGCCTCAGACACCGTATCATCATGCATCTCTTCATCGGTACCGGATTATAATCCTCGTCAGAAGATGCCATCTGCAGCTCTCTACAATAACAACAAACATCAATCAGTACAAGGAAGAACTAAGAAAGTAGCAACTCCCCCAAACTTGCCTAGTGCAAGTAAATCCACCAATATCAAGCACAATAAAGCATGCCCATAGCCAAGTAACCACCCGATCATGCAATTCATACCAAACCCAAGTGTAAAACAACAAGCAACAGCCACAGAAACCAAAATGTACACATAGGGGAGGCAGAAACCCAGCAACAGTAAAGGGGGTGTGTATGAATCAAAATCCCAAAATTGAACCACGACTAGGCATGCCAATTCCAAATTGACCACCCAATCATGCAATTAACACCAAAACCAAGTGTAGAACATTGAGCATAAAGCAATTGAAACCTAATTCACAATTTGGTGAGGTGTAATGTGGGCAACAGTAAAGGGGGTTCAATTTGGGGTGCTCAATTCCTAAAAAATTCAAGAATATCAACAATTAAGAAACATGGAACACATATCGATTCTCCAACAACCTAGAGCGAACCAATGTATCCCGATATATGCAACAATTCGAAGTAAATACATCAATTCAGCCAAATGCACACAAAGGGAAAACTAGGGCTCAAATTCGAAAATATGCACAAAAGCAAGTAAATGGAGACCAAAATTGAGAGGAGAGATGGGAGAGATGTTTACCTTGAGTGGATAGGAGGAGTAGAGATGAAATTTCAATCGGGGAGGAGGAGTGTGCGTGTGTGTCGAAAGATAGAGAGAAGAGAGTGAGGGGAAATGAACTGGTTCAGCGTGTTTTAAAAACAGATTTCGCACGTCTGTTTCGATCGACAGGCGCGTTGTCGATCGACAGACGCGCTATTTTTCAAATTTTTTTTTCTTTATTTAGTTAAATGAATACAAAATTTAAATTTAACTCTAACACACTTGTGTCGATCGACAGACATTCTATCGATCGACACAATTTATAACTCGACAAAACTTGAATTTAACAAATGCGTCGATCGACAAGATTCTTGTCGATCGACAGACTCAACAAATCGATAGAATTTTGAAAGTGGCACTCTGTCGATCGATAGGAATGCTGTCGATCGAAACAGAGGCCGTTTTTTTTTACTTATTTATTTCCTGTCGATTGACAGGATTTCTGTCGATCGACACAGAGGCTTAATTTTAAAAACCGAATTGAAAAGCTGGAAATCTATTCTAAGGCATGAAATAAATCCTAAAATACCTAAGACTCGAAAAATTGACTCTCAAACTGAAATAAAGCAATAAAATGATGGGTTACCTCCCAACAAGTGCTTCATTTAACGTCGTTAGCTCGACGATACCTCAACTCACGGCCGGTCCAGATAATGCACTTCCACAGCTCCAATCTGCAGCGGGCTGTAGTAGCGCTTGACTCGGTTTCCATTGACTCTGAAGATTGTGCCATCCTGACCAGCTAACTCCACCACTCCATTGCTGGTAATGTTGACCACAGTATATGGTCCATTCCACTTAGACTGCAGCTTTCCTGGCATGAAGCGGAGGCGAGAATTGAAGACCAGGACCAGATCCCCTTTGTAGAATTATCGCCTCTTCAGGCCTTGATCATGGAATCTCTTGGCTCGGAGTTTGTAATTCATGGAGTTCTCATAAGCTTCCTCACGGAATTCGTCCATTTCATTCGAGTAAGCAGCTTGGCTCTCAGCAGCAGCCTTCCAATTCAGATTCAACTCCTTCACAGCTCTCCATGCCTTGTGCTCAAGCTCCACAGGAAGATGACAAGACTTACCAAAGACCAACTGGAATGGAGACATCCCAATCGGCGTCTTGAAAGCAGTACGATAAGCCCACAGTGTGTCATCGAGCTTGAATGCCCAATCCTTCTTCATCTTGACAGTCTTCTCGAGGATCCCTTTGATCTCCCTATTGGAAAACTCGGCGAGGCCATTCCCTTGAGGGTGGTATGGAGTAGTAACCCTGTGCTTGACACCATATCGAGCTAGAAGAGCAGAAATAGTACGATTACAGAAATGGGAACCACCATCACTCACCAAGGCTCTAGGAGTGTCGTATCGAGTCACCACATTCTTCTGGAGGAAGTTCACCACATCTTTGGAGTCATTGGTGGTCGTCGGAATGGCCTCCACCCACCTAGAAACATAATCAACAGCCAAAAGAATGTAAGTGTAACCTCCTGAAGGAGGGAAGGGGCCCATGAAGTCTATCCCCCACACATCGAAGATCTCGACCTCAATCACTGGGGTGTGGGGCATCTCATCCTTCTTTGAAATGTTGCTCATCCTCTGGCACTTGTCACAGTTAAAAACGAAGGACTTGCAATCGCCATGAATGGTCGGCCAGTAGAACCCACTAGAGAGGACCTTGAAGGCGGTCCTGTTGGCAGCAAAGTGGCCACCGCTGGGAGAGGAGTGACAAGCCTCGATGATCTTGAAGAATTTAGGCTGAGGGACACACCGGCGGATAATGGTATCGGCACATCGGCGCCACAGGTACGGATCCTCCCAATAGTAGAATCGGACCTCCTTCAGAAATCTCTTCCTTTCCTGTGGGGTAGACTCCGGAGGGGGAACTCCACTCACCAAGTAGTTGGCATAGTCAGCATACCGCGGAGTCTTGTTGCAGTAGTACTCCTTGAGGTCCCTATCTCTACATACAAAGACCTGTTCATCAGGGAAGGTCCTTGGATCCTCATCTTCTAGTCATCCCCCTCAACGGGGTACTCCAACCTGGAGAGATGGTCGGCAATCACATTCTCACAGCCCTTTCTGTCCTTGATCTCCACATTGAACTCCTGAAGCAACAGGATCCATCTGATCAACCTGGGCTTGGCATCCTGCTTGGCAAACAAGAATTTAATGGTAGCATGGTAAGTATAATCAACAGTTTTCGACCCTATCAAGTAGGGCCAAAATTTATCAAATGCATAAACTACAGCAAGCATCTCCTTCTCTGTGGTGTTGTAATTGCATTGGGCAGGGTTCATGGTCATGCTGGCATAGTGAATGACATGGAAGAGCTTCCCCTTCATCTGTCCTAGAACCGCTCCAACTGCAAAATCGCTAGCATCACACATGAGCACGAAGGGCTCATCCCAATCCGGAGAAGTGAGAACTGGAGCAGTCACCAATGCCTTCTTCAACTGCTCGAAGGCCTTTAAGTACTCTGCATCAAAAACAAAGGAAACATCCTTCACAAGTAAATTGCAAAGGGGTCTAGAGATTTTAGAGAAATCCTGTATAAATCTGCGGTAGAACTCGGCATGGCTTAGGAAACTCCGAACTCCCTTCACATTCAGTGGTGGCGGCATCTTCTCAATTGTTGTGATCTTGGCCTTGTCCACTTCCAAACCTTCAGAGGACACCCGGTGTCCTAGTACAATCCCTTCCTTCACCATGAAGTGGCAATTTTCCCAATTCAGACACAGGTTTGTCTCAGCACACCTCTCCATCATTGTAGCTAAATTCTTCAAGCAAGCATCAAACGAGCTACCAAAAACAGAAAAATCATTCATGAAAACTTCCATAATGTGCTCAATAAGATCATGAAAAATAGACATCATACACCTCTGAAAAGTAGCAGATGCATTACACAAACCAAAAGGCATTCTTCGGTAGGCAAAGACACCATATGGGCAAGTGAAGGCCGTCTTATGCTGATCTTTCGGAGCCACTGCAATTTGGTTATAACCAGAATAACCATCAAGGAAACAGTAGAAAGCATAACCTGATAGTCTGTCAAGCATCTGATCGATGAAGGGCAGAGGGAAGTGATCCTTGCATGTGGCGGCATTCAGAGCTCGGTAGTCGATGCAAAACTGCCATCCTGTGACTGGTCTCGTCGCCACCTCTTCCCCATCCTCATTCTTCACGATCTGCATTCCCCTTTTCTTGGCCACAACCTGTGTCGGGCTCACCCATTGACTGTCGGAGATGGGATAGATCATCCCATTGTCTAGAAGCTTCAGTACTTCCTTCTTCACGACCTCTTGCATTGTAGGGTTGAGTCTTCTTTGAGCTTGTCTCTTTGGCTTAGCCTCTTCTTCCAAATTGATTCTGTGCTGACATATGGTTGGACTGATTCCTTTGATATCTGCCAGTGTCCATCCAATAGCTGACTTGTGGTCCCTCAAGACTCGTAGCAGCTTCTCCAACTCTGTAGAATTAAGAAAAGATGAAACAATTACAGGATAAGTATTGTCAGGACCCAAATAAACATATTGTAGATGAGAAGGAAGAGGTTTCAGTTCCAAAACAAGTGGTTCGGGCCATTTTTCAGCCTCGGGTACGGCTGTGTTGGTCGACACAACCTCTCTGTCGATCGAAACAGAGGCTACTTCTTTCGTCTTCTTCCTCCTGGACTGCCTGTCGAAGGGATGATTTTCAGCAGCTGTGCCGATCGACACCCTCCTTGTCGATCGACAGGGAGGTGATTTTCTAGCTCTCGACACAAATGCTCTGTCGAGCAAAATCGAGGCACCTGCTCGAGTTTTTTCTCCTTCTTTCACAAACTGGATTGGCAGGGGTTCCTTTTTGTTCTCCTTTGCCCTAGGTAACTCTTCCTTCACATCTAGCTCCACAATAAAGTTGAGAAGCTCGTCACAGGCTTCATCAAGTTCTGAAAAAGAAAATAAGGAGTGGTGAAGACATTGCTCTAGATAATCAGTTTCAGAATGAATAGAAAGTAAAGGGGAAGAAATCACCGGATCAAAACTGTCTATCACATGGCATTCTTCTTTGTAGCTCCCATCATCGTGTTTTTGCATAGACTTGAAAATATCGATGGTCACAGACTCATTGTCGACTCGGAATGTCAGTTTCCCTTCTCGAATATCGATCAGAGCTCCTCTGGTCCTCAGAAATGGTCTCCCCAGAATCAGCGGGATATTGTGATCCTCCTCCATGTCTAAAGCAACGAAGTCAGCCGGGAGTATGAAATCTTTGACTCTCACTAAGACATCCTCCACAATTCCTCTAGGATAAGAGATCGATCTATCAGTCATCTGAAGAGTAATGGTAGTAGGCTTGATATTTCCAATCTCCAGTCTCTTGAAAATGGACAACGGCATCAGATTGATGCTTGCTCCAGAATCGCAAAGCACCCTACCGAATATCTCTCCACCTATAACACAAGAAATCGTAAATGAACCCGGATCCTCTCTTTTCAGAGGTAGCTTCTTCTGAATGATAGCACTGCATTCCTCAAATAGATTCACCGTCTCGTGCTGTAGCATAGGTCTCTTCTGAGCGACCATATCCTTTAGAAATTTGATGTACCCCGGCATCTCCTACAGAGCTTCCACGAGAGGAATATTGATGTGCACCTTCTTCATGTTCTCTAAAAACCGTGCATACCTCTCATTCACCTTCTTCTTGGCAAATTGCTGCGGATATGACATCGGGGGCAACTTTTCTCCGGGTCCTGGCAGCTGTGTCGATCGACAGGGATTCTGTCGATCGACAGGATCTCCTGAATCGATTGCTGGTTCTGGTCCTCTATTTCGATCGACAGGATTTCTGTCGATCAAAACAGAGGCTTCTGCCTTGGGTTCCTGCTCCTTTTCACTCCCTTCTTCGGCCTCAGATTCGGCCCCTTTCTGTTCGGGTCCCTTGTAAGACTTGCTATCCCTCAAAGTGATGGCATTGACCTAATTTCTCTGATTCTTCGGGTTTGCCTGAGTGTTGCTCGGTAATTGCCCTTGTTTATGTTGTGATCCAAGGGATGCGGCAATCTGGCTGACCTGTGTCTCTATGATCTGAGCATGTTTCTCCACTCTATCAACTTTGGAGTTGATTCCTTCCACTTCTTTCTCCAAATTCCCAACTCTCTTATCGGACCCTTACATGAACTTGGCTAGGATTTCCTCAAGGCTCAGCTTCTTCTTTAGCTCCACAATTTCTCCATTCTCCACATTGAATCCAGCAGGAGGTTGCTTGGCAGCATCAGGATTTGAATATGAGAAACCTGGGTGATTCCTTGCCCTGTTAGAATTGTAGCCTTGGTTGTAGTTCTGATTGTACCCCTGATTGTAGCCCTGATTTTGTGAATATCCACCTCGGTTATTATTCTGATAGCTACCTCTTTGGACAAAATTGACACCAGCGGTATCAGTCTCACAAGAAGAGGACGGAACTGGATCGACAGCAGCAATGGTTCGTCCTGATTCCATCTTGGCAAAGTCCTCTCTCAGCTTCTTGATCTCTCCCATCAGGTCTACCTCGGGTTTTGCTACCTTCTCCACAGCTTTGACTGGTTCCTTGCGGTTGCTAGACCATCTCTGACTGTTAGTTTCCATCTTTTGAAAGAAGGTCATGGCTTTCTTGGGCCCCTTTGTCATCACAGAGTCTCCCAATGTGGAATCCACCAGTTCGACAGTCTTTTCATTCAATCCTTCATAGAAGATTTCAGCCTGATCTGCCAAACATAGATTGTGACCAGGACACAACCTCAGCAACTCCTTGTACCTCTCCCAGTCCTCATATAAATTCTCATCATGTCTCTGAGAAAACCTACTGATATCCTTCTTCCTTTGCCTGATGACACTTGGGGGAAAGAAATTCATCAAGAATGCGTTTCTCAGTTCCTTCCAAGTGCTGATGTTGGTTTTATCCAGAGCAGAAAACCATGATGGGCCTTGTCTCGCAGAGAAAAGGCAAAGAGCCTCATTCGCATGGCACTTTTGCTGACTCCATTGATCTTCACGGTGTTGCAGAGCATGATAAATTTGTCAAGATGAGCATAGGGGTCCTCTGTAGCTCGGCCCCCATATTGACTCTGCGGAACCATCTGCACCAACCCAGTCTTCAGCTCAAAGTTATTGGCATTGATGCCAATGCTGAAATCAGTCTCCTGGAACTTAGGTCTGTATCTCTTCTAGATAGCATCTTCATCCTCGTCAGCATCAATCCCTAGATCATCATCATCATCTTCATCATCTGAAGATTCTCCAGGTGGATTATTATCCCGATGATTCCTGTTGTTGGCTCTTTCCTGCTCCATTATAACCATACGCTCCCGCTTGGCGTGCATCTCTCTCAAGAGTTCAGTTGTTTGCTCGGGAGTAAGGTTGGGGATGTTCTCTTGATGTTCATCAGCCATCTTGACAGTATCACTGCTGGAAGCGGCTTCCTCTCGGTGTCTCCTGC
Organism: Plectranthus barbatus; assembly: GCA_026898455.1. Classification (NCBI taxonomy): domain Eukaryota; kingdom Viridiplantae; phylum Streptophyta; class Magnoliopsida; order Lamiales; family Lamiaceae; genus Plectranthus; species Plectranthus barbatus. The sequence continues at coordinate 19,950 of JAPKLW010005103.1, forward strand.
TGTTATTTCTTATGCACATAGCCTCGATTTCAGGGTCGATTGGAATCGGTACCTTACCACTCCTCCTTGTGTGCGTTAACTACCTGAAAATAAATCAAGGGAAGAGTGAGTACACACATAACAACAAATAAACTGAAATAAATTAACTAACACACGAATTAAACAATAAAACTGAAAAATCTGAAAAACAGGTTCTATGTCGGTCGACAGAATTTGTGTCGATCGACAGGAGACCTGTCGATCGAAATTCTATCTGTCGGTCGAAATAGAGAGTGAAATTTTAAAGGAAAAACTGGCGAAAATTTTAAAGGAAAATAATAAGAAAAATTTTGCAAAACTGAAAGGGAAATTAAAATTAAAATTACAACTTAAAATCAACAACACTAAATAGATTCAATAACAAGATAATTCTAAACAATCCCCGGCAACGGCGCCAAAATTTGATCAATAATTTTTTTAATGATTTTTCATAGAGAAGTGACAAGTTAAAATTATCGATCCCACGGAGATTGTAAAAGCGAACATCTCATGTACTGAACCATTTGTTTTCGGTTTGTTGTCTAAGTAAATAAAACTTTGAAGGGGTTTTGAAATTTAAAACTAATTTTGCAAGAAAATTAAATTAAAGCAGGGAATTAAAATTGGGTTTTAAAATACTAGAGAAAAGATCAGATTCCAGGGCAAGTTCATGTCAATGATAGCATGTAAGGAAATTTCATCGATCAATTTAGAATAAAGATTTGGTGGAACATCAGGAAAATAGTACAAATTCCAGGGTTTGGCAATTCATAAAGTAGATCATCAATTTCCTATGCTGAGTAGTCCGACAGACATGTTCGATCGCCTGTCATGTGTCTGGAGCAGCCACTGTCAAAGTACCATGTACCTGCAATGTTAGTTTTCAAAGAAGTGTAAACAACGAAGCAGTTTGAACCTGATTTTTGGTTTTCATCTGCAATTCTTTTCCTGCCAAAAGGCTTGATGTGGCCTGCCTTGTTGCAGTAATGACACACATACTTCTTTGATTTTTCTCTCTCGTTTGACACTTTGATGTCAGACTCCCCCTTTGTGAATTTGATAAGGTTCTGGGAGTCAAAATAACTCGAACTCGGAGTAGATTGATCGACGTATCCTAGTCCACTTCCATCAGAGGTTTTGGTGGCAAGGATCTCATCTAGAGTGTCACGTCCACGATTGATTTTGTCAAAGACAGAGTCAGCTTCCTTCAGCTTCTCTTTGAGATGGTTGACTTCTTTGTCCCTTCTAGTGATAAGGACTTCTAATCTCATGAGTTGTCTCCTAATGGACTGATTCTCCTCTTTTAGTCTTTCAATCTCCTGTCCTTGTTCTTCACATCGTTTATCCACAATGTTAAAAAGTTCACTGACTTTCTCCATTTCTTCTGGAGAAGAGACAAAATTTCCTTCTTCCTCAATGCTTTGACCTGAAACATACTCAGACAGTGACACGTCAGAGTTAGATGCATTGTGCCGGTTGCTTGTGTCACCACATGGCACAATAGAGAGATCTCTTGCATCTTCTTTCTCCTCAGGCTCTTCAGTGTTGTCCACCTCCATCAAATCATCTTCATTGAGCTCCTCAATCCTAACATATAACACAACTTGCTCATCCTCATCCACATCAGTGTCAGAGTCTTCACTCAGGGTGGTGTTAAAGTTTAACTTCTTCCTTCTTAGAACAGTAGGACATTCGTTAGCAAAGTGACCCATTCCAGAACACCCAAGACACTTGACATTTTCAAAAGTAGAACTTTCGGAAAAAGGATTAATACCATTTTTGGCATATTTATCACTCTTACGTGAGGATGTGGTTGAGTTACTTGAGGCGCTTGAAGGCACGGAGGTTGTAGTCTTGAATCTATTTGAGCTGGATTCACCTTTTCCTTTCTTCACAGATCTCATGAATTTGTTGAACTTTTTCGTCAGGAGTACTAGATTCGGCTGTTCCTCATGTAGCAATTCATCGTCTGACACCTCGAGGTCAAACTTTAATGAACTTGGCATCTTATTGGCTGGTTCTTTCCAGTACGAAGAGCAATGCTTTTGCCCCTGTAGACCTGTTTTTGTTCATTCAAATTCATTTCAAAAGTGGTAAGAATGCTTACCAGTTCACCAATTTCCAGCTTTTCCAAATCTCTAGCCTCTTCAATGGCAGAAATCTTGTGATTGAATCTTTCAGGTAGAGTCCTAAGCATCTTGCTAACAAGTCTTTCATTGCTAATCAGTTCTTCAAGTGCGAGAGCTTCATTCGCCATGGTCACCATCTTCTCAAAGTATTCGGTGATGTTCTCATCCTCAGCAATACGGAGATTCTCAAGTTTGGTAGTAAGAAGTCTCATTTTGGTCTTACGCACACTTGCTGACCCCTCACACTTGGCTTGAAGGATAAGCCAGGCTTCTTTTGCTTCCAAGCAACTTGAAATTAACCTAGCACAACCAATATCAACAGACATAAAATTGCATTAAGAGCTTTAGCATTGCAGTTTGACAACACCCGTTCCTCATTTGTCCATTTTCCTTCTTCTTTTGGAATCATGACAGTCTTTGTTGCATCTTCAGGATCTGGAATTTCTTCCTTCGGA
>JAPKLW010005104.1:7432-22537 GCA_026898455.1 Plectranthus barbatus
TAGTGTTAACTTTGTGCATTTTTGTATCTTACATGTTCATTTATTCCAAAGTGTGTTAATAAGATGAAGCATTTTAAGGGCATAGTTTTAAGAACTGTTGATGTTGGTATTGAGTTTTATAGAGACTATGCTCGTGTTGTTGCTTTGAAGAAGAAGATGTTTAATTTTTTTAAATTCGTATTTATTTAAAAATGAAGTAAATCGGGCTAAAAATGAAGTAAATTGGGCTGAAAATGAAGTAAATCGGGCTTAAAATGCAGTTTGCTGTTTGTGTTTGAGTATTTTTACAGTTTTAGCCTTTAAAGACTAAAACTGCACGATATTGGGGCAAAAATGTCGCGTTTTTCAATATGCTGAGAATGAATCCTGTTCGTCGATTTGATGAGATGGACGCGCGAGATTTATTCTTATTTCTCATAGTAACTCCTATTCTCACCTGATCACTACCCTATATATATATATATATATATATATATATATATATTAAAAATAAAAATGTATATGTAATTTTTTTTTAAATGTTCGTGGGGTTCTAGCTCCCATGTGCCCAATGCTGCCTTCACCCCTATACATAAGAATAGAGTTTTAGTGGAAAAGAATCTTATAATTCAAATATACACATATTAATGGCTGTCTAATAATGAAATTAGTTTATATATATAGTAAAAATTTTGAATTTGAATTTAAGTCCAAGGCTTTTATTTATTTTAAAATAACAATGCATTTATTTAAATTCACACTTCCATATTTTCCAGGAAAGTGCGAACCTACTATGACCTATTAGTCACAAGCATGATATTTTTACCAATACACCCGAGAGTAGTCATCCGAGGCTTTCTTGTAGTAGAGTGGTTCATGTTTTTCTTGACAATTTTATCATTTCTAAATTTCTGTGAAACATCATTTTTGTAGAAACGTGCATGAACTAAATTGATAATCACAATATTATACTACCTCCGTCCCACTCTATTAGTCCCATTTGCCTTTATGGTCTGTCCCACTCTATTAGTCTCATTTCCTAAAATAGCAAACTTTTTCACACTAATCAATAAAATATTAATTCCACTATACTCACAAATATTGGTTTCTGTGCCGAAACCTTATGGGACTAATAGCGCGGGACGGAGGGAGTATTTAGGACCACATGTGTCAAATTATTATTTGATTAAGTGTATTGAAATCCCTCATTAAATTGGAATTTCTAAACATTCTTTTACATTAAAGCAGAAGGGAAAAAAGGGATTCTATTAATAATTTTACATAATTCATACTAGTCATCGATTAGGTGTTAGGGTTTTTAAGCAAACAAAATATAAGACTATCTATTTATGACATCCTTATCATATGCAAACGAGGCATTTGAGCTGACAAAATTTGTTTCATTAAACTTTCTGTGTGAAATGATAATGAATTTTTAAAATTATATTCGATTACCATAAAGTGAATTAACTATAGTAATTTAGTTTTCTTTTTCTTTTATTTTATTTGCCGGTGTTAATTTACGTATTGAATCTGAGTTTGAGGAATATGTAAAAATCAGATTACGCGACCCCTATCTGACCTGAAAATTATTTAATCGGCCTCAATAGATATTAGGTATTTCTAATTATTTAGTGTTGCTGCCTGGTCGGTCCAGGTAAATTTATTTTTTTAAAAAGTACTAATAATTTATTTTTATTAATTTATATTTATCATGTAGGCCCTGCTTAAACGCTAGGTTTTGTTCGAAATATTTATTAATTTTTATTAATTTATATTTATATATCTGAAATATTAAAAACAATTAATCAATTATCATGTAGGCCCTGCTTAAACGCTAGGTTCTGTTCGAATATCCGTCTAGCGTTTAAGATTTTCGTAATGGTAAAAATTTGTCATAAGCACGCCTAAATGGTTTAGACGGGTTTTATCCATACTCAAATGGGTTCATCCATCCCAAATAAGGTTTATTAATCGTCAATTAGGGTATATTAGATGGATTTTGTTTGGGTTACACTACAAGAAAATTGTAGAACGGCAACGGTTAAAAACCGTTGTCGTAGCTATAGACCTAGTGTAGACGTAGGTTGTGTTGTCGTAGATACCCCCCTACGACAACGGTTTTTAACCATTGTCGTAAGAACATACGACAACGGTTAAAAACCGTTGTCGTAAGGGTGGTATCTACGACAACACAACCTACGTCTACACTAGGTCTATAGCTACGACAACGTTTTTTAGTGTTGTTTTACATATATACGACAACGGTTTATAACCGTTGTCAATTCACGAATGTGGGTGTTGTTATTTACATTTTTGACAACGATTTTTCACACTCTAAACAACAACGCATCTATATTTATCGTTGTCGTAGATTTATAAATTAAAAATTAATTTAAAACCTGTTAGTAAACTATTACGTAAACAAAATAATACACAAATTAAATCACGAAATCCACTAAAATATAAATAAAACTTTCATTAATTAGCACAATATCCCCAAAGTAATTGTCAATCAATAACTCAAAATATAAAATATCCAAAACTACAAAGTAAATATTTATCTAGCATTATCCGAAAATACAAAGTAAATACTTGTCCATCATGTATATACTCGAACATAGTCTTGAACACAGTCGGCTCATTCCTTGCGCACATCATCAATATCCCCAACAAAATAACTCATTTTGAATTGTTAAACAAAAAATTAAAAAAAAAACATTTCCCCAACATAATGTTATATCTCATTAAAAGATATTAAAAGAATAAGAACAAATGATTACCAATGATTGCAGCGAACCAATCGTCTCCACATTATCAGCCTCAATTATATCCTTCATGTATCTCATCACATAATAGCCACATTGGGATCCATCTGGTTGTTTAGGATCCTATGTTTGAAATCAATTTATTATAAGTAAGAAGTTAAATTCTCGGTATTTCCGCTTCATCATACATGAATAACTTCCTTTCACTAATGGGCCAGAGCAGGAAAAATATACTAATATTGCTTCATTTTTATAAGTATAAGTTATGAACATACCTTGATTATATTCCACTTAGGAGTCTTTCTTTTATTCTTTTGCTTCTCTGCGCAAAAAATCTTCAAGGCACTTTATATAATATAAATTTAATAAGTTAGTTGGGTAATTAATGGGTTTTGAAGTATTAAAAATAAAATATAAATATAAAGGCAAATAAACTTACACATTAACTACTTGTTTTCAAATGTCATCACGAATACCATTATACAGAGGATCCATAATGCCAGCCTCCTCGTTGTGAGGGTCAATAATTGTCAGAATCCAATGTTCACTACATTTATATCAAGAATCACGCATTATAATAATTGTTCAAAAGTATCCATATAACTAAAGAGAAAGTCAAATGATTACTTACCCAACATTGCATGGTGCCAAGACAAGTTGATTATCCAATGTATCATTAAGTCCAGCTGCCAATTCCCTGGATCTTCGTTCGGTTCTTTCATCAATGGATTTCTTATCATTTTTGGTTGATGGTATGTGTCCTATCCCATAAGGATCAACAAACCTGCACTTCACCACTTTCTTCGACTCTTTGATCTTTTTAAATAAAAACCTATAAATAAGGAAATTTAATAAAATTGCAACAAAAAATAAAAGTAATTAAAAATGCAATAAACAAAGAAATGTTAATAAAATGCAATAAACAAAGAAATGTTAATAAAATGCAATAAAGTTATATTACTTACCACATGTACACAGCAATACAATTATATGATATTGATTGTAACTGACAAAAGGGCTCGACAATTAAGGCAAGAATTTTATTGAAGCTGAAATTTGTGAATGGTTTGTTCAAAGCTTCTTTATTGAAGCTTTCAAAAAATCAATATGCTATTTTAATTAATCAATATTTTCCTTTTTAATTTATTTTATTTAGTAATCTATAAATATTGACTATATTTGCTGTTTTTAATAATCAAAAGTGGAGTGGGCATGGACAATTCCATGAAATCAAAGGAGATTTTTAAAGCAATTAACCTTTATAAAAACAAAACCACTTTCTTTAACCATTCAAGTTGAATTACCTTTCTAAATTATTTATAAAGCACTGACAACAATAAATTAAGGGAATAAATAAAGCAAGTATAAAAAGAGGGAAAGGAGAAGAGGAATGTGGATGGTTGCAATCAAGAATCTGAAAATTGTACAAGATGGGTATGGAATGTGGATATTGTAATAGAACTTTTAGGTAGAAATAACAATAACAATAACGTCACATTGCATTAACTGTCACAGATCATTCATGAGGTAATGCAATATCCAAGGAAAAGAAAAAGAAAAAAGAATAGAACAAAATAACGAGCATGTTCCAAAAGGAAGGGATTTGGAGTTGACATAAATTATTGAATTCTACTCGATCTTCATCACAGAAACACCTGTTTGCTCTGATTTCCTAGTTCCTACTCATATTTTGTCTGTAAATTTAAAAATTTTCATCGAATCTTTCTAGTCCACTAATCATGTTCCGTTTTGAACTAAATGATATTACTCATGATCTTCTAATCAAAATATGGCCATTCAACCAACTAACTCATCTCATTCATTTTGATACTAACTAAGAGTGTAAAGATGATGGGGAAAACAACACGGAATTAGGTAAAAGAAAGTTGACATCTATATATTTTATTGTATTTCAATTTCATATAAATCCTTACATTGCATCACAATTCAATCTTTTTCAGTTCAGTATTGCAAACTTGCATAAACAACACTTAATAAACCGTGACACCAATCAGCAGAATATATTGTATGCTGTTAGCATAACAGATAAAGAAAGTACCACATTTTCACCACCCCTACACAAACTGAACGAGTTCAAATGCTTACAAAACCAAACCATCTCATAAAATTCCTAGAAACGAGCGCACACATAAATTTATGTAGCTGTGATCATCAACCAACTATATTTCTCCTTACATAGCAGGCGAAGACTACCTCTTATTATTAAACTATTCTAACTACTCAAAAGCATCAAGGATAACACTAAGTAGGAGTGGACAAAATCATAAAAATACAACATCAAATAGAATCCCCAAAAATGCATTACAATGGAAAAAATATCTCGTAAAGCCTAACCTCAATGTTTATGGCCTCTGAATCATAGCAGCGAGATAACCAGTAGTGTGCAACGGCAGGCAATCGTGCGTCGCCGGCAGAGGGTGGGCGGTCTTGCGTCCGTGCGTCGCCGGCTGAGGACGGGCGGGCGGGCGTCCGTGCGTCGCCGGCAGAGGGCGGGCGTTCTGGGGTCCGTGCGTCGCCGGCAGAGGAGGAGCGGTCTGGCGTTCGAGCGTCGCCGGCAGAGGGCGGGCGGGCGGGCGTCCTGCGGCAGCGCGATACAATCGTGCGGCAATGTCGACGGCGGTGGGCGGGTGTGGATGCGGCAGGGACGGTGGTGGTGGTGGCTGCCGTGTAAACTCGCACGGTCGATGGTGGTGTCGCGTGAGTGCGTGGGAAAAGGGGAGGTAATTGAAAACGTGAATAATTTGGGAATTTAGGGTTTTTTTTAAAGAAGGGAATATAGGAAATATAGCTTTTTTATGAATGAATTTTAAATTTTTTATTTTAGATTAATTTAGAATTATATTTAAGATATACAACAATAGTTAAATAATAACACAAAAATTTAAGTGTTGTCTTTTGTGTAATTAGACAATAGATAAACAACAACGGTGAGTCTCTACCGTTGTCTTTACGTATTTTTAAATTCCAATAGACAACGCTTTAAACAATATTCACTCTACGACAACGCTCTTGACCCTAAATCGTTGTCTATTAACCGTTGTCGTTCTACAATTTTCTTGTAGTGTTAATGGGTAAAACCCGCCTAAACTGTTTAGGCGTGCCTAACCCGAGACCTTCCGTTTTGTAATTATGGCTTGGAGTGAACTATAAACTTTATTAAATATAAAATTATATTCAAGTTGTTTGGGTGTAAATGAACTATTAACAATTAAGCTCTATTCACATTTCATATGGTACTATTTTTTTTCTTAAATTTTTTTATTATAATTCACACCTCACATTATTCAATATAAATTACACGGCTACTTTTGGGTCCATCTGCACCACTCATAGCCCAAAAAAGAATGGTGCATCATTCCGCAGTCTTGTTTTCCTTCTACCTTTCACTCGCACTATCCTCCACCACCACCACCACCACCACCACCACCTCCGCCGCCCGGAAATCCATGTCCGAAGCCGACATCATCGCGAAACCCGGCTGCGAAACCAAGTGCGGGAACGTAACAATTCCATACCCATTCGGAATCGGAATCAACTCCGGCTGCTCCATCGGCCCATCCTTCGACGTAAACTGCAGCCATTCCTCCTCCCCTCCGACCCCACTCATCCCCATCAGACACCACGAAATCGTCGACATCTCCGGCGACCATGTCAGGATCAAGAACTCGGTTGCGAAAGCGTGCTACAACGAACTTGGGAACTCCACCGCGCAAGAATTCTTCCAGATCAACTTGACCTCGAAGATGTACAGCTTCTCCGACGTCAACAAGTTCAAGGTGGTCGGCTGCGAAGACGTGGCGGCGACCGGCAGCTCGAGCGGCCACATCTTCCTCGGCGGCTGCTTCTCCATTTGCTCAAACTCCAGCATCAAGAATGACACAAGTGGTGATCGAAACGACGACGGGTCTTGCATGGGGAACGGCTGCTGCGACATCAAGATTCCGAAAGGGATGAAGGATTTTGATTCTGCGCTTGCTTCTGTTTTCAATCATACCAGAGTTCACAGTTTTAATCCCTGCGGGTATGCATTTCTTGCTGATCCAGGGAGGTTTAAGTTCCAGATTTCGGATTTGTGGGACGAAGATTTTCAGAGTCGTATGAATCAGAATGTTCCGATCGTGTTGGATTGGGGGATTGGTAATAAAAGTTGTGATGAAGCTAAGGAATCCGGTGATTATGCATGCAGACAACATAGTGATTGTGTTGATTTGAGTCCGGAGCTTGGAGGGTATAGATGTAATTGCACGGAGGGATACGAAGGCAATCCTTACCTAAGTCCCGGATGCACAGGTATCAATTTACATTTCGAAAGATGAATTCTCAATCTAAGAATCAAGATTTCAAGATTCTCGACCTTAAACTCTAAACCCTAGTCTTGAATATCATGTCCTAATGAGAATTAATTTTTCAAGTCATTAATCGACAACTAAAGTATCTCTTAAATCCTGAATTAATAATTTTTAATTATTTATTATAAGATATTTTATGTGCCGCTATAAGATTATATATGTATATTTTCTTTTTTGGGGATCACTTAGTTTCATTTAATTTATATAACTTACAAATAAAGATTAGGCTTTCAAAAATAATAGTTTGAAAGTTGAAACATGGTAATATCTAAGATAATGAGGGAAGGAGACTGGGCTACATTAATGAATTCCATGTCATAGACGTCACTATAATCCTCTTGTAGAAAAGTCTTATTCCACCAAAAACTATATTCTCTATTTTATTACTCCCAAATACTTTATATCATTCTCTATACCTACAAAAAATTTATTTTAATAGTTATCATTTGATTTTATAAGTTTTTTTAACAATGATTTAATATTATTTGTAATTGATTTATTTTTAAAAAAAACTTAATTGTGATACAATATATTATACATATGTCAAAATTACGTAATGAAAATATGCATGTGAATGTGAGTTATTCCAAAAATGTACAATACTATTTTTGTACCAAGCTAGGTGATTAAATTCTAGTTGTATTCTTCGTGATGCATTGTCCTGCATTGGGATGCCAATTTAGTCCGAAACCTGCGGATTGACTCAATTAATTTGAGTCAAAATGCAGGTTAGGGTCGAAATATTTTGACCCGAAAGAAATTTAGTCTGAATAGCCCGGGACCGAATAACCCAAAGCCCAAAATCCGACGGGTTGGCCCGATTAACCAAATTATTTTTTATTAATATATATATTTATCAGAATTATAGTATTAAATTCTTTTATGCTCCCTCCGTCCCATTAGAGTTCATTTATTTTCGGCACGGAGATTAAGGGTTGTGAGTGTAGTGGAATTAATATTTTATTGGTAATGAAAAAGTTTGCTATTTTAGGAAAATGAGACTAATTTATGGGACAAACAAAAATAGGAAATGGGACTACTTCAATGGGATAGAGGGAGTAATATTTATGATCATATTTATTATTTAAGTTTTAAGTTATAGAATTGTATTTAGTTGAAATAGTATTCAATTCATAGTTAAGTTTATTTGTTTATGAAGTTGAAACACATTCAAATATTTCTAAAATAAAGAATAATAATAATATATAAAAATTTGTGATATTTTTTGCATTTTTTATAATAGAGAAGTAATATTTTGTTTATTTTTTATTATTTGAAATATTAAAAGAGTGAAAAGGTATTAAGAATAAAAAATAATTAATAAATTCATTGGCCCGATGGGTTAGCCCGAAAACCAAAGGGTTAGGTTAAGATTTTTTTAGGCCGAAAAAATTTCAGACCGGTTTGACCCGGACCAATTAACCTACAATCCAATAGAGCTGGCCCGAAACCCAACTGATCGATCCGATTGACATCCCTAGCCCTTCACCAACTCCTCATCACACAACTACGTACCTCCACCGTTGATTTCTGATTCTTTTCTTATTTTCCAATTTTATTTTTGTTAATAATTTAAAGTAAATCTTAAGTTTTGAAAAATAAACCATGTAAATTTAAAAATAAAACTTAGGATAGCATGCATCATCTTGGTCATTTTTATTTAAAAACACTATTATTCTTAATTTATTTTGAAAAGTATAATATTCTTTCTAAAAAAAAAGTGAGAGTGGCCTTTAAGTCTTGAACTCCTGCATGAGAAATGAGATCTTCTGATCTAATTTTCCAACTCCATTATCAAACAATTTGTTATGTAATATTTTTTAAAACTTAAAATTCATTATGATTTTTATAATTTTATATGTTTAACTCGAGGTTCATATTATCTGATTGGGCATATAATAGCACTTCTTAGTTAACATTTTATCATTAAAATTGATTAATTCACAATCAGAATTTATAATTTTTTAAATTCTGATTTTTGCTCATAATATTAATTAGAGTATATTATAATTAAGGGGGCGTTTGGTTGGTGGGTTTCGGAATGAGGGAATGGAATGACTCCGAAACCCACCGTTGGTTAAAGGGTATGGGAATGAAAAAATGGGAATGATACCTAAATACTTGGGAATCATCAAAACCCTCAAAAATGGTGGGTTTCATTTTCATTCTCATATCCTATTACCAAAATTATTAATTTCATATTATTTTGTAATTACTTTCTTATTTATGTAATTTTATAATATTACTCTAAAATATTATGATAATTATATTATTTTATAATATTATATGTTATTATAATTATATATAATTCTTTTTAACATATTAAAATAATAATATTATTATATTAATTATTTATTTGTATCTTAATTTTATATTTTATAAAAAAAAGAAGATAAATATATTATTTATTTATTTTAATATGATTATATTTCTTGATTTTTTATAATTAAATTAATTATTTATTTCTATTTTTTAAATTCATTTTATTTATAATTATTTTCTTATGTATTTTGTTTTTCTTGTTTATATAATAATTTTTATAATTATATTATTTTATAATATCATACGTTATTATAATTATAGATTAGTCTTTTTTATATATTATAAAATCAATCATTTATTTTGTATAGTAATTTTATATTTTATAAAACAAATAAGAAGATAAATAAATTATTTATTTATTTTAATATGATTTTATTTTCTTATTTTTTATTATTTAATTAATCAATCATCAGAATTGAAAATGATTCCAAAATCCATCTCGTAAATCAAACATCAGAATTGAGAATGATTCCCAAAAATTAAACCCATACTCATTTCCTCTACTATCAAATCCATATCCATAGTGATTCCGGACAGTTCAACCAAATGTCCCCTAAGTTTTAATCTCATAGGTCTATATATTATTAAAGCTAGTAAATAGAACATAGTATTGTCTTTGGCATTCTTTTTCATTTGTTAAAAAACATTTAATGATAAGGCCTTTTTAGATTGGGAACATTTTTTAAAAAGCATTTAATGATTAGACCTTTTTAATCATATATTTCGAGGTGAACATTTTTGTGAAAGCTAGCCAAGAATTTCAACATTTTCTGGTATTTATCATTAAAATAGTCGTTTAACGAAAAAAAAAAAAAGGAGTGAGTGATTTTGAAAACTCAATTATTGCCTAAATCATGGTCTGTTTTTGGCAGATATCGATGAATGCAACAGTAATCCATGTGCCGATAATGGAGTTTGCATTAACACTAATGGTAGCTATGCCTGCTCTTGTGAAGATGGATACGACGGCGATGGCAGCAAAGGCGGCCGCGGTTGCTTCCCTGTCAACTCATTATTTATTTAGTAGTTAAATTAATAGAAAGAAATAAGATAACTAGTACTCCCTCCGTCCACTTCAATTGTCCATCTTTCCTTTTTCGTACGTCTCATTCAATTGTCCACTTACCTAAAATGGAAAATTAATATACACTCACAAATAAAATATTAATTTCCTCTATCTATACTCGCATTGGTTATTGTGTCAATTTCTTTGTGGACAATTGATAAGGGACGGAGGGAGTATAAAATAATAAAAACTAACTAAAAATTTAGATGGGCCTGAACCGGATTGGACATGGGTTTGAGATGGGTCGGTCATGGGCCTGGGTTTGTCCGAGCTTGGTCCTTGGCCTGGGCCGGGCTGGTCCCGTGCTCAAATGGGCATGGGCCGGGCCTGGATTAAAAAAAGGCTCAATATGAGTCCATCGAATATACCTATGCCCAGCCCATCAAACCCATTTGATTCGTGGGCCGTGCTGGGCGGACCGGCCCAGTTGACAACTATATTTTAAGATATGATTGCTATTGAGATTGTAACATTTGGTTAACTGTATTTCCATTGTTTGGAAAAGATAGAAGTGGGCCGAGTTATAGTAATGAGCAACTTTGATGGGTAGATGAAATCTCAATTATGTGAGGGAGAGTAGGGTGGTGTCGGTAGATCTCTCCGCTACTTGGCTCAAGGATGTCAATTTCAATCCCAAATTTATGAATTGACTTAATTAAATTAGAATGAAAAAATAAATTAGAGTAAGAAATATTTTAGTTTAAAAAATTTAACATGAATAAATTTGAAATTGAATAGTCCAAAACCTATAAGTTTGAACCATGATTGTAAATATCGCTAGTCGAACGTTCGGGTAGGACCTAGCGCCTAAGCAGTTTAGGCAGGACTTAGACGTTTTCTAAACGGTACTTAATCGGTAAGCTAGTTTTATATTTAATATTTATAATTGATATTTATTAAAAAATTACAATTAAAGTTCTTTAAATTATTTTTTTTAAATAATATAAAAAATAGGCCCCTTGAACCAACTAATTAAGCGGCACGTAGTCCGTTTAGTCGGCCACCTAGACCAGTGCCTATGCATATTAGGCAGCCTAGACGATGCTTAGGCATCGATTACTCTCCAAACTGACTAGACACAAAGATTTAAAGGTATTCGGTTCGGCTAGGGACTGTCTAACGCTTAGGTGGGGTCTAGGCGGGAATTTTTACAACAGTGATTTGAACCCACAATTTGACATGTTGGTATTTTTTATATTATAAGTAAATTATCAAATTCTATTTCTATTTCAAATTTTTTTATAAATAATTAAGTCCTTCAAAGATTATTTAACCATCAAATTAAAAGATAAGTTTAAATCTTGATAAAATAACAAAGTAAATTAAATAATAGTGACGTATTTTGATTTTTTTTACGATAACAAATATTGTGTATTTCTCATTACTTAGAAATTAGAAGACAGATAAAAAATATTTAATGACATAAGTCTTATAAATATTAAAGATAAAATAAAATTTATAAGTTTGCCGGCTCAACGAGCTAATCCAAAATCCGACTAATAACGATTTTTCAATCCAAAAAAATTCCTGCCTGAATTAACCCGATTGAACTAGGTGATGAAAACAGATGAAACGGTTTCTTATCCACATGAAATAAGTTTGAATCATAATTTTTTTTATTTATTCTCTATTACCATTACAATTTTACAAATATATAAACGAAATATTATTGTAAACATAGCTACTATTCCAACCACAATTTTTTTTATGATCAAACAAATGTCTATGTCGCCACCTTCAACATTGATTGTCCATATACACCATTGATTTTAAACCATTAATTTCTATTCTTATATTTAGAATTAAACATAAGTCTATCAAGTTCTTTGAAATATAATAATTATGATTAAATATTTGGGTCCATTTTGACTTCACTGAAATATGGGAAAGAAAATTTGATCAAACAAAATAAACTAAGGGGGCGTTTGGTTTAAGTGTCGGAATCACTATGGGTATGGGTATAGGTATGAGTTTGAAAGTAAAGGGAATGGGTATGGGTTTAACCATTTCAATAAGGATGTTTGGTTTATAAGGTGGGTTTGGGAATCATTTTAAATTCTAATATTTTATTGCTAAACATATTTTGAAAAATAATTAAACATTACATAAATAATAATAATTAATTTTAAACCCAATAAATAAAATAAAGTAATAAATAATATTACTTTGAAATATTTATTTTTATATTTATTTTATACAAATAAAATTAATATAAAAATAAAAAATAGTATAAAATATTATCACTACATTTAATTATAAAAAATATCTTATTATATTAATATTAAAATGGGCTGATAAACCAACAATGAATAAATATTATTATAAAAGACCAACTCCTATGGATATAATCCATGAAGAAAACGATAATCTATCTAATAATAGTTATAGTGGTAATAGAATCTACGAATGGAATATAGATGCTCTAGCTCAAGCCCAAATTACTAACGTAGCTGATAGAATGTTGATATATTCTACAATGTGTCTACAAAACGGCAATAGTGATAAAATTATTGCGCAAATGATAATAGCAGGGTTTACAGGACAGCTAAAAGGCTGGTGGGATAATTATTTATCTCAAAATGATAAGGATAATATTCTTAATAGTGTAAAACAAGAGGGAGGACAAAATATTGGCAATGCTGTTTATACCTTAGTCCTTACTATAATGCAACAATTTGCTGGAAAATATATAGAAAATAGTGATAATACTAGAACTCTTTTGCAGAATCTTAGATGTAAAACACTTACTGATTTTAGATGGTATAAAGATGTATTTTTAACAAGAGTCATGGAGCTTCCAGAATGTAATAGTTCTCACTGGAAATCAAAATTTGTTGATGGTCTCCCTAGCTTATTTGCGGAAAGAATTAGAAAAGTTTTAAGAAAAGATTATCATTCTATTCCTTATGATACTTGTTGAGCCCCAAAATGGTTCTACTCATTTTGGGCCCATTTATAAGCAAATGGATCAAACCACTTAAGTAATGGGTCAGGTCATTTTGCGGTGGAGGACCGATTCAAATATGAAGGATCCGAGAAAGTCGGTGATAACACTAGAGAATATGCTAAGGACATGAGCTGCCTGCACCGCCTGACCTCGAGGAGCCTCATCTCGAGGAGCCTCACCTCGAGGAGCTTAGGAAACTAATTCAGGGCTGGTTTGGTGAAATACCTACACTGCTTTCAGGTGGTGACGCCACTACCAAGCACTCGAACCGCCTTCGAAGGTCGCCTTCCAGAGTATCATTATAACGAGCGAATGGGGAAGGAGCCTTGCATATATCTGCTCCCGATTTGGGCGGGATTTGAGCATATCCTTTCAAGATTTGTGAGGAAAAAGATATACTTGAATAGATAATACTAGATTTGAGTAAATCTGATTGTATCACATCTTCTTCCCTAGTAGATCTAGGGTTCCTCTCCTATAAATACATGAATTATTATTGTATGAAGGATCAAATTTTTTCCTGATCACAATATTTGAGCAATAAAAATCACATTCTCCTTTATCTTGAGTATTCTTTCTTTGTTTTCTACTATCTTCAAGTTTCACCCATCAACAATTGGCGCCGTCTGTGGGAATAGAAAGAAAGAAAGAGATGGAAGAGCAATCCGACAATCAGCAGCGTCAACCACGCCGAGAGGATATCGACGATGCAGATTCCGGCCAGCACGGGGACCAGTTCGAAGCCGATATGTGTCGCATGCAGGAGGAGATGGAATTCCTTCGGGAGCAGAGCCGCCGCGCAACCCTCGACGTAGATAGGCTGAGAGCCCAACTCGCCTTAATCCAGGATCAAAGTGATCAGTGAACAGGAGAGACTAACCCAGAAAGTCGGAGCTCTGCCCAAACGGTGAGCCCAGATCGCTCACTCGATCATCGCCCACGCGGTGAGAGGCGGAACGACCGCGTAAGGACGCTGGAGGCTTGCCTCGAAGAAATCACTAAACTATTGGGCGCAGTACCAAGGCTACAAATCGCGCCTACCACGGTAGCAGAGGGGAGTTACGCGGATTCTCCTTTCGTCCAAAGAATCGCGAGCGCCAGGTGATGGGTTTTGTATACTGAAAGCATTTATTACAATGTGTATACGGTTTATTTCTCCTATATGTTAACAATCGTACATGTATGAACAATGGTATCCTCTTGTCTCACCGATAGGGACGATCATACGGCGTGTTGTAGATCGCAGAAGACAGTATGATCACTTGACCTAGTGAGACATAAACATAATCACAGCCGAGACAGCGTATGAGGATACGTTTGTCCGGATGGCTGCGGCATTGTCGGAATAAGTAGTCTGTCTTGGTTACTTGACATACTGGTACGCAGAGGTGGTGTATTGATGGACCGCAGTGAGATATATTCGTCTGTCTGACATCAGCGAATAAAAGATCTCGTTATATTGATTGAGTCCAAACCCTAACGAAGGTTCAGGGGTTTGCACGGGTTGACTGTTGCTTTGACTTGCCATGGTGGAGAGCCAACACAGCGCGCTTGTATATCCGCATCTTAGGTAACAGCGATTCGTGTAGTACCGCCTGAGACTGAACTTAGGTAACCATATCCGAGTAATAGGATGGGGACATTCCCTGAGGA
>JAPKLW010005105.1:2771-22537 GCA_026898455.1 Plectranthus barbatus
GGACCTCGTCTCAATTGGGATGGAACTCGATAACTTGGTGTGGAACTTGCCCCAATTATCAATATTTCGTATCCGGATGGAACTCGTCCAATTGGGATGGACCTCGTCCCAATTGGAATGGAACTCGGAAAATTGGGCAGGAACTCGCCCCAATTGGGATGGAACTCGCTATTTAATTAAACAAATGGAAATCTGTTAAATTGGATGGAACTCGCCGATTGCGGATGGAACTCATCCCAATTGGGATGGAATTCGCAAAATTGGGATGGAACTCGCAATTAATTTAACAAATGGACCTCTGATAAATTGGATGGAACTACCCGATTGTGGATGGAACTCGGCCAAATGGGATGGAACTGGCTCAAATTTAATTCACATGCATGCAAACACATTCAATTCGACTTTATTCAATTGAATAAAGCCAACATTTGCGGAGTTGGAATAAATATCACATGTATTTCTGAATTTAATAGTACAAAGATGCAGAAATATTACTATTACAACTATTCAAACTTACTATTCATGACTGAAAACATTTTGTCGCAAGTGAAACACTCATTCAATTTGAAACACTCTCTCATGCAATCGAATACTCATTCTCAGAAAACTCTCTCAAAAATCAAACACAATCAAACACGCTTTCTAAAAAAATATGGAAAATTTTTGTTCTATCATTTTGCATTACAATGGTCAATGGGACAATGCATACAACTACATCGGCGGAGAAGAACGAGTTATCATGATATCCACTCATGATATCACGATAGAAGGACTCCAAAGAAATGTTCAATACATCCTAGATGCTCATGCCATGGTGGGCTCTTACACCCTTTATTATCTAGCTGAAACAAGAAGTGGGAGGACGGTTCCTTCAGTGCTGGCTACAGATACACACCTTCAACGGCTTTGTAACATGTTGTGGGAGCCGAAGCTTTATTTAGTGATGAACATGCAATCAAATGAAGCTGCTGGAAGCTCTCGTCGACAACCATCTCCGTACAGGCCATACATGGCTTCATTGAGCCCACAACCGCACAACAGTTATAGTCCAACACCAGAAGAACTACATCGTTTTTCTACAACCATGATGTTTGGAGAAGGAAGCAGTGGAAGTCGAAGTTCTCCAGTCCCCGATTTAAACTACACTGCACCTGAAAATGATAGTGATGATGATGGCAACCATGATGGTGGTGATGAGGGTGATGATGATGAAGACGGTGCCGACACACAAAATCCGAATGTAGTTGTCCAGTCAGATGAGGACGACGAAGCAGAATTCGATACGGAATCATCCGATGGTGATGAACGCCACAATTACAATGCTTCGTTATTCAATTGTACAATTGAAGATTTCACCGCTTGGGTCCGAGAACAAGGTGGTATCGGTGCCATTGTATCAAGCCTGGTTCCGACTCAGCCTTTACCGGCTGAAATAGTTGATGTCCTAAGTCATCAAATGAACAACTGGTTATTGCCGATAATTCCAGTAGATACATCTGACGTACCTATATCACGAGATGTTCAAGCAGTATTGGACGAGGAATTGCAAAAAGGATCATTGTTTTGGTCTAAAGAAGACTTGTATGTGGCTGCCGGACTTTGGCACATGGAGCATCAAGTTGAGTTTAAAGTGTCGCGATCTACCAAAACTCGGGTGGAATATAGTTGCAGCCGCAGTGATAACTGTTCGTTCATGATTCGAGCCGCTAATTCAGATGGATGTTGGATTGTATACAAATTCTGCTCGAGTCATACTTGTGTTACAAGTATGGACAACATCCAAAGCAGAACTATACGCTCGAAGGCTATCTCTGCATATTTTGCCCGGAGAATGCACCGACAAGGATCGATGATGAAACCGCGAGATATAATGGCGGAGCTGCAACATAATTTCGGAATTAAGGTGAGCTACAGCAATGCCCTACGAGCTCAAAATGGAGCCATAGCTATGATATATGGTGGCTTAGAGGATTCTTTCAACTTGCTGCCGAAATATTTTTATGTTCTCGAACAACACAATCCCGGCACCATTACCGATATTAATATCGGCGAAGATGGACGACTACGACAGTTTTTTGTTTGTTTGGGTGTGTCGCGTGCAGCATTCTCAACTTTATTACGGCAAGTGATTGTCGTTGATGCCACACACCTCAAGGGCAGAAATAAATGTGTGCTATTGGTTGCTGTAACCAAAGACGGCAACGAGCAGATATTTCCTCTGGCAATTGGATTTGCACCGATCGAGAATGATGAGAGCTGGACTTGGTTTATGTCCCGGATCCGGATGGCTTTCCATTCTGATGAGCATTTGCTGATTGTTTCAGATCAACACATCAGCATAGCAAACGCAGTAAGTACGGTTTATCCAGAGGCAACACACGCTTTGTGTTGTTACCATATCCAGATCAAGTTGACAACCTTCACTGCTCCAATTGTGAGGTTATACCATAAGGCAGCCTATGCTTACCGTCCTATAATCTATCAGAAGGCAATTGACCAGATTGCACAATATTGCCCGGCAGCTTACGACAAACTCATGATGCTCGGACCGGCAAAGTGGGCAAGGTCAAAATGCCCAGTTCGCCGATTTAGCTTCATGACATCGAATGCAGCCGAAGTATTCAACTCCCGACTGTTAGATGCTAGACGACTGCCGATCTGTTCCGTTGTCGAGCTATATAGGCACATTGTAGAAAAATGGTTTGACGAAAGGCGTGCTAAGGCATTTGCAAGAACCGAAGAGTTGACTGAGGAATGCGTGGCCAAAATGACTCCAATGCTGAAGCTCTCAAACAAATACTCTGTTGTGGCTATTACTGATGATCAATTTAAAGTCAGCCTCAAAGATACAACGTGGAAGGTTGATCTCCAAGACAACTTGTGCGACTGTCGTGAATTTCAGCTGGATCTTATTCCATGCTCGCATGCTATTGCTGCAATTCGGTTAGTAAATATATAAATACATCATTCTTTAATTATAATGTTCACTACTTAATCTTTGTTGTTGATACAGCTTCAAGGGTACGAGTATATATGACTACGTTTGGTCATACTACAAGACATCGAATTGGCAAGAAATATATGGAGGGGTCATACACCCACTGCCTCCCAAAGATGAGTGGATTGTATCACCAGAAGCACAAGCTTGTGTTGTTTTGCCGCCGATTGTGAATCGGCAAGCCGGTCGACCAAGAAATAGTCGTCGTCCTTCAGGAGCAGAGGCGGGACAAACATCAACCACTAGACGACGAGCTCCAAAGAAATGCAGTATATGTGGATCTACAAGTCACACGAAACGTGGCTGTCCAGAAAGAGTTCCGCCTGATTAATTTGTTTGGTTTTTAGGAAATGTATTGCATAACGTATTGTAACATGTTTGATTTAATTGTCTTAAATTGAGGACATGAAATTCCGATTGAATGTGCTTGTGATTCCCATAATTTATATTTTATGTGCTTAGTATTTCATTTCTAAATACAAACAAATTTTACATGATTTATATTACTTGTGAATCGCAACATGTAATGGAATTTTCAAAAGATCCCACACGACCCTAAATCCTAAAATGGACTTCCATTCCATTTTTGTTGAGTTCCACCTCATTTAAGCGAGTTCCATCTGATTTAATCCGAATTCCATATGAATTCCATACGAAGTCCAACCGATTTTCATACGAATTCCATACAATAAAGCAGAAATAAACCGAATTCCAGCTAGAATGGCCGACTTCCATCTGAATTGATTTACTTCCAGCTAGGGGTGGCAAATCGTGCGGATCGGATCGTTATCGTGTCGATCCGTTAATTATCCGATCCGTTAAGACTAAATCCATACCCGATCCGATAAGAGATTGTTAAATCCGTATCCATATCCGATCCGTTAAGCTCAAATCCATATCCGATCCGGTCCGATCCGTTATCCGATCCGGTCCGATCCGATCCGATCCGGTCCGATCCGATAAGAACCCAATAAGTATCCAATCCGATTACAATCCGATAAATAAAAAAATTATCCAATAACTAGTAAATAAAATATAATAATTAGGACAAAAAAAATCTACAATCTTATCAAACATTTCATGTTCAAAAATCTGCAATGAAATATCTCTCAAGTTCAACAAATCTCCAAACAAAACAACATTGCATCCATGAATCACAAGTTCAAACATCCAAAATACTCCATACAAACCATCCATAAATTAAGAACCCAAACATTCTAAAATAAACAACAAATTACAATCTTTGCTTGCTTCAAACACCAATTCCTAAACTTTTTTTATTTCCAAAAGCTCAAGTACAATCCACCTGCAAGTTTAAGGTAGAAATATTAGTTAAATCTTTAAAATTTATAATATTAAAGCAATTTTAAATATTAGATATTACCTTCATCTATGATGGTAAAATCACAATAGTTGAGGCCATGGATGAGCATTCCGATGAATCTATAGAAACTTCATCCACATTCAAATTTAGAATCTCGCCAACTAGCTCATCGGTTGCTACAACTTCATTGAAAACTTACTGTTCATAGTAAAAAACAAAAAAATAAATAAATTGTATTAGTATAAAAGAATATAAATTTTAAAAAAATAAAGAAAACATAAATAAATAAATAATTGATAATCCGCCTTAATTGAAAACTTGAAGTTCAGAAAAAAGAAAGTTATTAATCTTTGATAGTAGAAGAAAATAAATATTAAAAAATATAATTAATAGATAAACAAATACATTTTTTTGGTGGTGAATTAATAAAATGGGACATGAACAATGAAGAACCAAGAGATTGAGTTTTTTAAAGAACTTTAAATCTACATTAATATATCAAAATTAATTAATTAATTATTATATTTAAAAAATAAATATTTTTATGAATTTATTAACGGATATCCGTATCCGATCCGAATCCGATCCGTTTAATGAATTATCCGATCCGATCCGTATCCAATCCGAATCCGATCCGAAATTTTCGTGTCCTTATCGTGTCGATCCGATAAGGATCCATATCCGATAAGCCTCAATCCGTATCCGTTATTATCGTGCGGATTCGTGTCGGATTATCGGATCGGATCAAAAATTGCCACCCCTACTTCCAGCCCAATTCAAAGCGAGTTCCATCCCATTTTCAAATCTGAAGTCCGCTCAAATTTTTTATTACATTTTAAATTCAACCCTAAATGAATAATAATAAAATAATCAAACAGTTGGACTTTTCACACTAATCGACAAAAATGATTGGGAGATTGAGACAATTTTGACAGAGAAAGTACACTTTTGCTATTTTGTGGAGTTTTTCATAACAGGTGCTATTTGGTGAATGTGTTTTATAACTTTTGCTATTTAAAATTATTCCCTCTTAAAATTTCTTAATAATATGCTTTACGGTTGATTGCGACTTGGGTTTACCTTGCGCGAGCCAGGTTGAACAATGAAAAGTTCATTTGAATTTGTTTAATAAATGAAATTAAATTTGAGCGTCACATTCGCGAACTTATATATAAGTTCTTTTATAAAATGAATTAAAATATAAGATTATTAACTTTAAAACAACTTTCATAAGGCTTTGATTAATATTATTAGTTATAAGAAAAAATAATTTGATCGTAAGTAGTATTTTCTTGTGAATAAATGATGTCAAACATAATTCTAAATTTTAAAAGATCCGTTTAAGTTAACTAAGGTACGATTAATGTTAAAAGTATTTGATAATTTTTTTTTCTTTGAAGAAGATAATAAAACTCAAGATGACAATAAATAATAATTGTGGTTATTTATCCAAAACTATAAAAAAAATTATGAAATTTTATCCTATACAGTATAAACTCTATAAATTAATACTCTTGGGAACTCAAGAATTTATTAATTAAAAGAGTTATTAATTAAACTATAAATTAATAATTATTAATTTATACATTAATTAATATTTTATTAATTTATAATAAAATATTCAATTCACTTACCTTTCAAACTTCTATTTAATTTTTTGTACATCAAAGGAGGACCTAATTTGGAAGAGTCCTTCAATCTCTCATATAATTATATTCTTAATGTTCAATGTCTCAATTTATGGACATTAAAAAATATTATGTATATAAATGCAAGATAAAATATGTATATCACATTGAATAATTTCTTGCTGAGTTATGATGAAGAAGATGCTGAAAGTTCTACCATGGAGCCTCCTTCAAGAAATGAGGCAATTAGAGCAGCAATCACATTGAATAATTTCTTGCTGAGTAATTTCTTGCTGAGTTATGAGAAGACAACATCAGAAGTTCTTACAATGATAAGAAAAATTAGAGATGGGATTCAAGTTGAAATTGATTTCAACAAAAAACAAACGACAATTGAGTCATTTTTCAAGAAGTGTACATAAATTATTCATGTAATATGTACGCATTTATGAAATTATTAATTTATATTTTATATGGGACCTATAGAAATTAAAAAAAATGTATTATCTTATAATTTTAGCGAATTATTAATTTAGCACCCTATCCCCGAGTCGGGACCGACAAAAATTATTATTTTAAAGAGTTTATTAATTAATCGAGTATTAATTTATAGAGTTTCTACTGTATTTTCAGATTTATGGAATTTTAGCATCCATTATCTTTTATTAAGTAATTTAGCACCATTAATTTTTGCCGCATCAGCCGACGTAGCATTCATTTTCTAAAATTTGCTGATGGGGAAATAATTTTTTTAATTTATAAAATCTAAGAATACAATTAGGTAAAAATCTTATCACGAAAATTATTAGTTTATGATCGAAATTAAGATTTTTACATAATTATGTTACTAAAGGACTCTGATTAAATTATAAAAATCTTCATAATCTTAAATGCATTAGTTTCTTGCTTGATTAATTATGTAATTAAAAAGTTAAATTGATTTAATTCATCACATGATTTATAATTTTGTATATAATCTAATTATGATTAAATTTAAATTTTATAAATCTTAAACACCCAAATTTAGATTTTAATATTTATTTACATAGTTTTTTAAATCATAATTTTAATTACCAATCGAGCATTTTGTTAAAAAAATGTAAATGGCACGTCAGCTCTAACGGCTAACGTGGCAAAAAAATTAATGGCGTTGATTTAGTGAAATAAAATTTCAGGAATTTGAAAATATTTTGTTAGAATCCCATAAACTCCTAAAATTTAGGATATATGACTATAATTATCTGATAATAAATGCGTCAATATTCGATTATAAATCAAATTATAACGATTGATGATGTATGGTAGATACCCTTAATCTCCACGTATGGATAAACGCGTAGGTATTAATTTGTAGATTGATTAAAAAAAGATAAAGAGTGTGGTATTGAAATTAAGAAAAACTAGAGACAAATATTTTGTCCAGAATTTTCGCCTTTGAAAAACTCGACATTTTCAAGCGTCACAAGCCATGAGTTAGGTTAGACATTGACTTGCTCATCATGAATATCACATTCACTCCATAATAATTATAAACCAAATAATATATATCTGCTACTCTTGTGTAATAAAAATCCGAAAAGAAATGATTAATCCCGAAATATGTGACGATGAAAGCAGAAGCCTACAAAAGAAAGGGTTCACGAAATGGGAAAACTAAGCAACCCGACAATTGAAGGGGTTGAAAAAAATGGACTGAAACAGTGGCGGAGGGCTTCGTCATTAGCTACGTTACACACTAAGTCACGAGACTGCTGTCTTCTACTTTTTCTCGTGTAATGTTCTGGATATACTTCATGGCACGTCAAAATTTTAATTCTAAAAATAAAAGATAATTTAATTATTAATTCAGAATCCGAAAAATATGTGTTGAACAGCCATTTTATTTTTATTTATTTAATGTATAAAACTATAAATAATATGACAATTCATATTACGAAAATAGTTATAATAACTTTTCTTATCTAGAGTTTGATTTTGTATTATTTTATTTAATCAACATAATCATTCATCCGAGATTCCAACATAACTGAACAGTATATCTTCGTTCAATAATACAAAAATATTCATTTAAAATGCTTTATTTATTTTAAAAATATATATTTTTTATTTATTTGAATATATAAAATTTATTTATTTATTTAAAAATTAAAATCATTAATATTTTCATATATACTCCCTCTGTCCCGTTGAATTAGTCCCATTTTTCATTTTTCCTTGTCCCGTAAAATAGTCTCATTTCTATAATTAGAGAGAATTAGGATTAATTACTGTAAATTAATTTACAACTAAATGAAATACACCCCCAAACTCTAACATACATTCACTCCCTCCTCATTTGTAAATCCGCCGCACACCAAACCCTAAATCTGAGCTCTCTCTCTCGCTGCCTCTCGCTCTCTCTCTCCGGCCATCGCTCTCCCTATCACCATATCTCTCTCTCGTTGCCTCTATCTTTCACTGCAATGATGTGTTTGCTCCAAACTTCTTCCGTTGGTGTCTCGCCGCCCCTGTCGTCCCTCCTTGTTGCAGGCGATGACCCGGTGTGGGGGAAGGTATTTGGTTAACCAACGAATTATCTGACTTTGGCTCCCTTCTCCAAGTACTTATCGCCGAGGTTGTTACCGCCGGGATAAATGACTCGTGCTTCGCTGATAAAATCGTCCCAAACACTGAAGATGAAGATGAACCGAGCAAACTGAGCGAACCCTAAACCACTGATTCGGGGTGGCTGGCGTATCACGTGCTTGATACGCGAATGCCACTTGAAATCAAGTTGTCGGCAGTTCGAAAATTCAGGGAAATTCAATTCCCTACTATCCGGTCAGATCTGCTCCCTATTTAGTTTTTTATGTTTGTGGCTTTGATCTGTTGTATGTGGCTCTTGTTGGTTCAGTTGTTATCTGTTGGTTCAGTCTGTGGCTTTTTTTGCAATGGGTTGCTCTTGTTGGTTTGGTTGTTATCTGATATGTGAGGCTCATGTTGGTTCGGTTGTTATCTAATGATATCTGAGGCTCTTGTTGCAATGGTTTGCTCTTGTTGGTTCGGTTGTTATTTGATGATATTTGAGGCTCTTGTTGCAATGGTTTGCTCTTGTTGGTTCGGTTATTATCTGATATGTGAGGCTCATGTTGGTTCGGTTGGTATCTGATGATATCTGAGGCTCTTGTTGATTCGGTCTGTGGCTTTGCTAGTTCGGTCTGTGGCTCTTGTTGATATGGTTTGCTCTTGTTTCTATTAGACTGTGGGAATTTGGGTTTAGGGTCCTAAAATGATTAAAATATGCTCACACATCCCTCTTGTTTTAACACATTCATGATGCACACTACGTCTGAAATATGCATGACTGAATTGAAGTGGTCTCTCTTTTCAGTTTTTGGTCAATGTTTCAAAAATACAAGTCGCTCCATAACTTGGTAATGCTTTACAATTATTATAGTGATTCACATGCTTTACAAAAATCAAGCATTATACATCCCATGCTTTACAAAAAACATTCATGTACATACATTCATTAGAAAAACTTTCATTATGTGCCAAATCTGCAACCTATATGCATCCCAAATCTTGCTACTGCCTTATTTAACATATATGAATCCCAAATCTTCAATGAGCTGTTCAAAACCATTTTCTTTGCAACATGCTGCTTTTAAAAACTCAATGTTGTCCTTCACTAACTGCATGGGTACTTCTAAACTTCTTGGTAATTCATTATGCAATATCATTGCAACCTTGCTGATATGTGGTAGCTTGTAGTTATTGCATCCTTTTACTTTGAGTATCTCTTGCATACATGATTGTAAAGATAGGAACACCTTGTTCAACTTCATAGGTTCAAGTGTATTGAAGCTACTTGAAACTGCTTTAACAAGCTCATCTGCATTTTTGCAAGCTTGCTGCTGTTGCAAGCTCTGAATTGCTCTAAAAAATCCTAGGTCATTCACATTTAAATCTGGAGAATTTGCTGGTTGTTGCACTAACTTAATATTGAAACCATCTGAATTTGCAATAGCTCTAAAGTGTGGATCAGAGTCATTTATATGTGGTTTTGCATTATCCTGTTGTATGTAAATGTTTCGTGATTGACTCTATTGTCTTCATGACCAAACTTCATGCTGCTCTGTTTTTTATGTTTCTTTGTGCTGTCACCAATTCAATAAAAGGCCAGATTCCTATTTTCCCATAAAAAACGACACTCCCAATTTTTGAAAATATTGGTCGGCAGACAACACACATAAACATTACTTTGGGGATGTATTTTTTGTTTTTACAATATCTATGTGGATCTTGTTCCCTATGTGTCATGTAGTATCTGTGGGTGTCTTTGGTTAGGCTAAACAATTTCTCGTCAATATGAACTACATTATCCATAGGCTTGAATCTTAGAATACTTAAGCATTATCATACTCAATGGCTTGTAAACTAAAACTTAGCCTTAACAGTTTATTTGGGATTGTTAATTGGGGTTTTATGACATTTGTGTGAGCTCTGATCAGTTTATCTTTAACCCATTCCCACGGTCGATTTAGAAATATGTAGGCTATCTGCTAGAGACCTAATTGTACCCCTCTTTTGATAATTCACTTGCTCTATTTCATCTACATTTACCTTTTATATTTGATGTTTTTCTCTCAATGTCTTGTTTACTTTAATTACTTCACCTCTTTCTTTTTGCTTCCTTGCAGCTTTCCAGACCCGTGACACTGTCTTCCGACGATAGTTGAAGACTGCATCAGCTTCGTTTATTTTGGCTCTTGCTGGTTTGCCATTTTTGCAGTGCATGAGCAAATACTGCACTATCTCTTCTTTTTGAAGAACTGTTAGATCTTTATGTTTTCCCATTTTTTGGTGAAGTGTTTAGTGTAAAATATGAATTATAAATTTTCTTGTATTTATAGATGTATTTAAGTGGGAAAACAGAAATATTTGATGTGTAAAATTAGTGTATTTGCCTCCATATGTATTCAGTTTTTCCCTCCTTTATTTTCGAATTTTTTTACTGTTTCCTTTTTCTTTTTAATGTTTTTTTACTAATCCACTAACTAATTAAATCCCAAAACATCTCTAATCACTACAACATTAATTATTGTGCTCGGTGAAGTGGGACTACTTCACTGGAACGGAGGGAATATAAAATATGGGTACTTATAAAATGCATAGTATAATGGTTCGTATTTTGAAACTTTAAGAATTCTAATTATAAAATCTATGTATCCTTATTATATCTATTTTTCTCAGAATACATTCTTACACCGATTGACGCTTGCTAATTTATTTTTCTCATAATGCATTCTGTCACCGCCCTATTGAAAAGAATTACTTATGTATAAATAAAGGATTGGTACCGTTATTTATGAGAATTAATAAATTTGATCTATACTTTTAAAAAATTTTAATTGAATTCCACAGTATTAATTAATATAATTTATATGTAATAAACAAATCAATATAGGAGAACAATAGATAACATATAAAAGTTATATCTCCACTTTTTATATTTGTAGTATCAATTATACCTCCTTTTATTTTTTGATCGTTATGTGCATGATATTGTTGTTTCTTCTTTTTTAGAAATAAAAAAATTAAGAAGTAAAAAAAAAAGAAAAAGTAACTTGTTTAATTGGAAATGTGATTTTAGTTTTTTAAAGTCACTAGTGAAATATAGAAACGCATATAATAAATAAAATTAAATAGATACGTATAATTTGTTATTTTTGGAAATTTATTAAAATTGTCTTGAAATAAAATTGATATTATGAGAAAATGCGACTGCTTTTGTTATAAATATTAAACGCATGTCTATGGTTCAAAATTTAGTTGGTCATACTTATGGGCAAGAAGAAGCCTCTAAGAAAAAATAGCGGATCATGAAACTTAATTTATATAGTCAATTTGAATTCCCCTTTTGTTCAATATTTGTTTTTATAAACTTTGTTTTAATAACATAGTGAGGGCAAAGAGATGTCATTGTTAGGAAGGAAATGACTTTATGGTAGATAAATGTTTATATATTTGGGAGAGATCACAAAATTTTAAGAAAAGGAACTACATTGTATTTGATGAGAATATTTTTTATTTATATGATATAAATTAGTACTTCACCCGTGCGTTGCACGAAATTATTATATTAAATTTAATACAATAAAAAAGATATAAGTATACTTTTATGTTATGTAAGTATATTAAATGCTATTTAGGTCAATACACAACATAACGCAATCCTTATATACTTTTAGTGCTATAAGACTAAAATAGAGCTTTAAATTACAAATTTAAAAAATCTTTCCTATGCAGTACCTTTTAATTATGTTGTCAATTTCTACTTCTCATTTCATTTTTTATTCTCCACAATGAATGAGCCCTCACAATTAAAAGTTGTGAAGTGATATTTCATATTTAGTTTTTCATCAATTTTATGAGCCATTGTGATGCAAATTTCTTTATTTCCAATAAATGATATTTGTTCTTTTTTATTTCGCTTTCTAGTTACAATTTTAATTAATAAAAGTAAGATAATATCGACTTCTATCTATTTAAAAAATGGTTGCTTCATGATATAAAAGCAGTCGATCATTTTTTTCATGAATATATATTATAAATCTAAAAAATGGTTTACTACTACCTGAAAGTGATTTTATGAAGAAACAGTGGTGACAATTTCATTTAACTCGAAAAACTTACAATGAGACGTTGCTACATATATACACGCATACTACTAGCCTAGTAGTAGTACTAGGGTTACTGGCAAACCCTAAACTAGGAAAAAAAATATATGAATATATGCTAAATATAAACACAAATCTTTTATTCTATATCTTCCGTGATTCAACAAATCTTGTAGAATCTCAACACCCCCCCTCAAGTTGGCGAGTGGAGGTCTCGAACTCCCAACTTGATGGACAAGTACCATAGTCGATCAACACCGAGCGACTTAGTGAGGATATCCGCTATCTACTCTGAAGTGCTTATTTCACTTGGTTCGATTTCTCTCGACTCAACTCGTTCTCGCACGAAGTAGCAATCCATCTCAACGTGCTTAGTTCGTTCGTGATAGACCGGGTTCTTGGTTATTTGTCGAGCCGCTTGATTATCACAGTAAAGGTGAGTTGGTTGTTGTTGCTCAATCCCCAGCTCCTTAAATAGCCATCTAAGCCAAATCACCTCACTAACAGTGGCCGCCATTGCCCGATATTCAGCTTCTGCCAACGATCGCGACACCACTCCTTGTTTCTTTGTTCGCCATGACACAGGAGCTTCTCCAAACTTGATTATATAACCGCTGCGTGATCGGCGTGTCATATGACACCCTCCCCAATCAGAATCGCAATACACACTCAACTCCATATCATCTGTGGCTGGTAGGAAGATACATTGGCCGACTGTGCCCTTAATGTATCGCACTATGCGAAGGGCAGCTTCATGATGCGTTTGTCTGGGTTTAGACAAAATTTGGCTGAGAATACTAACAACATATTGAATGTTGGGCCTCGTGACAGTTAGATAGAGTAACCGTCCGATCAAGCGCCTGTACCGCTGCTCATCGACCTCTGCAGTGCTATTCTCCACTTCCAGATGTACATTTTGTTCCATGGGTATTCTACTTGGTTTGCAGCCTTCCATCCCGATATCTTTTAGTATGTCCAATGCATACTTTCTCTGTGACAGCACCATACCTTCCTTAGATCGAGCCGCTTCGATCCCCAAAAAATACTTCAATGGCCCCAAGTCTTTTATACTAAACTTCTCGTCCAAAAGTTCCTTGACGCTGTGGATTTTGTCACCATTATTTCCGACCAGCAACACATCATCCACGTATATCAAGGCTGCCACAAAGGTGTTTCTTTCCCTGAATATGAACAACGAATGATCGGCATGTGACTGCTTGAAACCGACGTCGATGAGGGCAGTGGTAAAGTTGTTGTACCAATTTCTCGACGCTTGTCGCAGGCCGTAAAGAGACTTGCGAAGCTTGCAAACTCGTGCCTCTGTACCTTGTCTGTAACCCAGCGGCACCTTCATGTACACGTCTTCGTCCAAATCACCATGCAGAAAGGCGTTGTTTACGTCGAGCTAGTGTATAATCCAGTTCCTTTTCACGCCAACTGCTAGGAGGCAACGTAGTGTGACCAACTTGGCGAGCAAAGGTTTCGTGAAAGTCGACTCCCAGCACTTGTGTGAATCCTTTTGCCACCAAGCGCGCTTTGTATCGCTCCACCTCACCCGTCGGCTTATACTTCACTTTGTATACTCATTTTGAATCAATCGCTTTCTTCCCATGTGGCAAATGAACCAATTCCCACGTTCCATTTAATTCCAGCGCCTCTATCTCTCTTTGCATCACTTCTCTCCATTCTGGGTATTTCGTGGCCTGTGAGAATGACTTCGGTTCAACTTGCACATCAATGGCAGCAAGGTAACACTTGTGTGAGGGTGAAAATCTATCATAAGAGACACAATTGGTTAAAGGATGTACCGTAGAAGGAGCCAAGTCGGAGGTGGGACGTGAGTGGTCTATGGAACGCGGTAGTTCGACTTCGTTGAAGGTGAGCAGGTGGTCGTCGGACCCTGCCGCTATGTCGCAGGTCAGATGTAGTAGCCGTATTGTCGACATCTTCCTCAATACTATTCCCAGTACCATTAATCTCTTCACCTTGTTGCTCCACATCCTCGTAAACCACTTCATCGACTACGTTTCGTGAGCTCCTTTCAACGCCACTATTATCACCCTCCTCATAAGGAAATACATTCTCCACGAACCTCACATCTCTAGTGGTATACATTGATCGGCTTTCGAGATCGAAGACTTTGTAAACCCTTTTGTCCATAAGGGTACCCAACAAATACACACTTTCTTCCCCTTGCTGCGAACTTGTCATTGGTTTTACTCGTATCTTTGGCAAACACCAGACACCCGAATACTCTCAACTGGTTGTAATCGGGTGGCCTCTGCAACAGTATTTCATGCAGTGTACATCCCTTCAACACTTTGGATGGCAGCCCATTGATAATATAAGCCGCAATTAGCACACATTCGCCCCAAAAGCTGATCGGCAAGTTGGCTTGGAACCGTAGAGCTCGGGCAACTTCAAGAATGTGCCTATGCTTGCTTCGACAACCCCGTTTTGTTGAGGTGTGTAAGTGCAGGAAGTCTCAAGCATAATTCCACGTTCTCCGTAGTATTGTAGCATCTCATGTGATTGAAACTCCCCCCCATTATCCGATCGTATGCGTTTGACAGTTCGGCCATATTGAGTTTTAACCATGTTGCAAAAGAATTTAAGGAATTTGCCAGCCTCAGACTTGAATTTTATGAGATAAATCCAAACTCCTCTACTAAAGTCATCCACAATCGTGAGAAAATAACGAGCTCCAGTAAACGAAGGGGTCTTGTAACTGCCCCAAATGTCACAATGCAGTAATTCAAAACAGTCATTGGTTCGAATTGAACTAGAACAAAAAAGAAGCCTAGTCTGTTTAGCTTTCATACAAATGTCACATACTTTGTGTGTCACTCCTGATAGCCCTTGTATCTTGATCCGGGACGCATGTTCGAGCCTCCGATGCCATGTATCATTGTCAACAACCACTGAAAAGGCTTGAAACACACCGCCTACCGGCTCCATAAGATACAGACCATCACGTTGTTTACCCGCTCCAATCTGGCTCTTCGAGGTGCAATCCTGTATAACACAACAATCGGACAGAAAGGTTAGAGTGCATTTAAGATCATTGGTCAATCGGCTCGCTGAAATAAGATTGCATTGGAAGCTTGGAACAAAAAGCACTCGATGCAAAACAATGCCGTTTGCAAGTTTAACTCTGCCGACCCCAGCCACCGAGGCCTTTTTACCGTTGGAAATCTTGACCGGTGCTCCCTTGTTGTTGACGGCGAGTGCTTCAAACATGCTCCTTTCACAACATATGTGTTCCGTGGCACCTGTATCAATTTCCCACGGCATATGGGAAGCCATGTTACCTGCCATGTTGACGACTAGATCGCCTGTAGAGCCACTGCCACTGCCACTGCCATGTCCAAAGAATTCTTTCAGTTGAGTGAGTTGCTCTGTGGTAAATCCCTGCACGGTTGGCACTTCGGTCGAGGGAGTGGCATCAACAAGCGCTGCTCTGTGGACGGTAGGCTTTCTAATTGGCTTTCTCCACAGCTTTCCAACCCTCTGATTTTCTGGGTATCCAACAATTTCGTAGCAATTTTCGATGGCGTGCCACAGCTTACCACAATTGCCACATTGTGGTGGCGTCTTATCTGTGTTGCCCTCGCGTCTCGGATGGTTTCAATCTGACCTTTGAACTTGAAAGGCTGCACCATCCACCGCAGGGTTCCTCGACGTTGTGATCATCCTCTGTCTCTCATCTTCGGCCACAAGATGATAGGCTGCTCCAAGGCTCGGCAAGGGTTTTATACTCAACACTTGACTGCGTATGGTGTTGAAGGTGTCTTCGAGTCCCATCAAGAACTCACATAGGCGTTCTCTCTCAACCTTTTCTGCGAATAATTTGGGCATGTCGCACGTACATTTACTGCAAGAACACTGCGGCATCGACGAGGCTGCATCAAGATCATCCCACAGTCCCTTCATTTTAGTATAATAGGCAGAGACTGACATCTTTTCTTGTCGGGTCATTGAGAGGTTCCTCTTTAATTCATAAGCCTTTGGAGCACTCTCTTTTCCAAATCTCTCTTCCAAATCCTTCCAGATTTCTTGAGCCGTCTTTGTGTGTTTGACGTTATTTCTGATGTTTCTATCCATGGCTACGACTAGCCAACCTTTAACCATCACATTGCAGCGTTTCCACAGTAGTGAATCTGCAGATTTTTCATCCGACATCGGCAAAGATCCGTCCACGAAACCGAACTTGTTTTTCGCGAGCAAGCAATTGCTCATCTCTTCCAACCAATCTCCATAGTTCCCATCATTCAACAAATCCGTTACATAAACGTGACTGGGATTGTCGGAGGGCCCTATGTAGTAGGGTGACATAAGATCATTAACGACTCCCATCTTGTCGCCAGTTGCCATGAGAACGATAAAGGCTGGAATAGATTAGATGGAGTATGTGCGGAAGCTGTATTTAGATCGACCGCTCTGGTAGCATGAAGAAAACGACGGTGACAATTTCATTTAACTCGAAAAACTTACAATGAGACGCTGCTACATATATACACGCATACTACTAGGGTTACTGGCAAACCCTAAACTAGGAAAAAAAATATCTGAATATATGCTAAATATATCTAAATATATACACAAATCTTTTATTCCATATCTTCTGTGATTCATCAAATCTTGTAAAATCTCAACATTTTATAGCCATTGCCCATTTCTTCTTTGCACGCTTCTTCTATGCAAATTGCAACTAAACATTGTTGGAGAAGACTTAACCAAACCTCGGTGGAATATGGATGAATTTGGCAACCCCTCTCAAAGATATCTAATACTAAATTTTTTCTTTTTCCTTTCTGTTTTCAGAGAATATCAAGGCAACACAGGAGGCTATCCATATACAATTAAACAGACTTTTTAAGAATTGTTGATAAAAGATGAGAGTATGTTTGTGACATTGATGGAGGATGACTACTTGCCTGTGATCATCCAAAAGGAGTGCAGTCTTGTGGTGAAAATCCAAAAAAATAAAAATAAAAAAATGTAACAATACTGATTAACCTTGGAATATTTTAATTACAAAAGAAAACAACCTAAACTACTTTGAAATTCTAATATTGAAAAGCTTCAATGAACTTAAAATGGAATTGCAACTAATGTTTCATATTATCTCATTTATATAGATGTTTGAAAATTTTGTACCTGACTATTTAATTTAATACTAATATTTAAGTACCTAGATTGCACAAATTGATAGGTAACATTCAAGTTTTGAATTTGAATTATTTTAAAAGTGCCCGCCTATGCTGATTTTAATTATAAATTTTGTTTTTAGATATTATATTTAAAAGTATTTGGGCTTTTAACTGTTTATGGGTTGAATCTGCATGGCATGGTTGCTTGAGCGGGATTTTTCCCACCTTTTTGAACAGTACCAGACTGTTCTCATTTAGTATTATTATAGATGTGAGAGTACATTAACTATTTATTATAATAGCCAATGATTAGGATTTTGTTACCCTACTTTATCTAAGTGTTATAATTTATTCTCTAAAATGTTCCACATTAATATAATCATTATTCTATTTCTAGAGAGCTACATAGACTTTTCTATATGCTTTTATAACTTGAGCTAATAGTATGAATTTAAACTCCACCTATAGTAATTTAAGCCCAAATTTATTAGAACAAAATAAAATTTATAATTCATCCGGCAAGAGAAGTTTTAGGGGTGCAGGATGTGTTGGTTGTGAGATTCCCGGCGAAAGAGGGTTCCATCTTGCACCACAACCAACAAAGGAAACCTTCCACCAAACGGAATTATTAGAGGAAAATCCAACCTCACCGCCATAGAGTTGAAGAAATCGGCGAATCCAATATCTACGTCGATTGCCTCGATGTGTGTCATTGTCTACCTTCAATAATATGAAAGTCGAGATGACTCTTAGTGATTAGTAAGATATAATTGTTTTGAATTACGGTAGAATGAGATAGGCGAAAAAAATAATGTATAGTGTCATTAGTGAAAAAATATATTATCCAATATCAATAGTGTCTGAATTGTGTTGATTATTGTTGGTTTTGTTTGTTGGATTGGATGGATCCGAATGCACTTATCTGCCATTGAAGTGTGGTGGTGTAAACCATGACTACATTATTATTTGTCGAAAAAGACCATACTTTTTCTGAAACCATGATCTATATAATAATTTAACCTTAGTAAACTAAATCACTTCAATAAAAAAAACAAAATAAATTGGCTCACTTGTTAATTCCAAGTATTTCACCACCAGTCTTTACATGCTAACTCGCATATGAGTCGAATAAATTGAAGCAAGAACGTCTATTTCCATCAAGCAAGGTGAACCAAATTTAGGAGATAAGGTACAACGATTCAAGCTGCATTATGGTAGAGCCTATGTAGTGACCCGGTGCTCAAGCGAGGAGTAAACGCTGTTGTAGAAAAGCACGGATAATGAGCTTTTTCCATAAGATTTTTAATAGTTGGGAGGAGGGCGACAACTTACAGAATAAACTGGACCCACACCGGAACGAGAAGAATATTGAGGATATAGAGGAATGCAGTTGTGTAGTTGAGGACAACCTAAAAGATTTGATAGTTTCTATTCATGCTAACATGTTGCATTATTTTTTCAGGCACTCATTCTAAGAAAAACCCCAAAGTTAAAACATGTTTGACCTGAGTAGAAGTAAGGTATGCGCGAGTGACATGTCTTGGTTTGTGAGATCAACCGTCATTCTCGAAACCAAACCAAGACCATTAGTGGATAAGATAACCGACTTCGAATGAACTCGTTTGGGCACTTGGACCACGGGTTACATCCTGGTATCTAGACAATTTAGAGGAGACTTAGTCTAAGCGCGCCTATATAATCTACACTTCAGTTTTTCAACAGTAATTGCAATTTACTGAATTGTTATTGAATTCAATTATCAATATTGATTCCATTATAGTAAAGTTGTACAAATGCAAAACAGAGAGTTCTGCAACAACCCAAAATAAGAAAATAAAATGGAAACACAATCTCTAACTGCACAAAATGACTCTGTTCAACGCCAACACGCAGCAAGACACACCGAAGAAAAACATGGTAACGAAATCCCGGGCGGACCACCGCCGGACAGGCTGCGCCTCCACGCGCAGACTCTTGGCCCTCCGGAGCGCGTCCACCTCC
>JAPKLW010005106.1:1834-22526 GCA_026898455.1 Plectranthus barbatus
GTCACACATGGAAGCTGCAAAGAGGATAGTGAAATATCTGAAGGGGACTGAATCTCTTGGAATATGGTATCCCAGAAATGATGAACTTACACTCATTGGATATTCAGATTCAGATTTTGCTGGATGCCGTATAGATTGAAAGAGTACCAGTGGTACGTGTCAGTTTCTAGGACACAAGCTAATCAGTTGGTTTAGCAAGAAGCAGCACTCAGTTGCTACATCTACCACTGAAGCTGAATATGTTGCCGCTGCCAGTTGCTGTGCTCAAATTATTTGGATCAAGCAACAACTGGAGGACTATGAAGTGGACACTGGCTGTGTTCCAATCTATTGCGACAACAACAGCGCTATGTGCATCACGAAGAATCCGGTTCACCATTCTAGAACCAAGCACATAGATATTCGACATCACTTCATACGTGATCATGTCGAGAAGAAGGATGTCAGCGTGGACTACATCAGAACTGAAGATCAATTGGCTGACATCTTCACCAAGCCACTACCAGAAGCAAGATTCAAGGAGTTGTGCATCAAACTCGGTCTTCTAGAGATTGATGCGAGCCCAAGTGTTGAGGAAGAATGAGTCCCAGCTCTCATTCTGTTCTTGGTCTTCAGGAGGATGCTGATTACGACTAAGTCCAAGCTCTTAGTTGTTTCCATTCAAGTGGTATCTCTAGCTCACTGATGGTTACTACTGGCGGAACTTTTCCCTTAATTGTCTAAGGAAATGAGTCCCAGCTCTCATTTCAATTTGCCAGCATAAACCATCAGTTCAAGCGAAATTGGGTCCCAGCTCTCAATTTCAAGCAATGATAAGAAGTGGATTTCTTGAAGAGAAGATGACGCGGAATAAAATTGAGTCCAAGCTCTCAATTTTCTTATCCTTCGAGTTGTCAGCAGACAACTGGCGATTTCCTACGACTGACTCGGGTGCCAGTCGTAAGTACCAGTTGTCAACTGGTAAGGAGGCCATGCTGACAGGGGGAAGTATTCAACTGGCATATAACTGTTGACCAGTTATACTACTGATGACCAGTTGAGTCCCAGCTCTTATCTGACGATCTCTTGCAGTCCAAGAGTCTTGCCAGCTGTATCAGAAAAGGCGGGATTGTTCAAATCCGACTTGCGTGTACAGCCCTCAGAATTTAATGCGGCATTTAATGCCACATTTAATGTGCACAGTGTCTGCGCAGTCCGACGCTTGGGTGCCACCAATCGCTGCGTGCCACGTCAGCACCACGGCGTAGCCCACGTCAGCACGACCGCGCACGTCGCACAGGGAACCGGGCCTGCTGATGACCGTCGATCCTCGCTTGCTGAGCGTTGATTCTGGACGTCTGATCCTGCATGGCCCAAGTATAAATACCCGATCTCATTCAGCGGATTAACCTTTATGTTTCCCTACTTTCAGAACCCTACTTTCAAAATTCTCTCATCTTCCCTTGAGATTTTCTGAAACTTGAACATTTTCTGAAGTCATGGCATCATCTTCTCAACCTCCAGCTGACAACCCTACATCTACATCATCCCAGCCTGGTTCACCAAACCTACCCCTCGCTGAAGCCCATATGCCGACATATACTGGCATAGTGAAGATTGAAGATATCGATTACACATATCCATTCGCCCGACTGGTTCAGTTGAACAGGCCGGCGACCAGGGGACAGCTCTCAAACGCGCAGGTTAGGGCTGCTCAGGTCCAGAAAGAGAAAATATTGAATGCGAAATTGGCCCTGAAAAATTTCGGGGAGGAGCTGATGGAGATGATTGACCGAGAAGAGCTCCGACAGTACCTGACGGCGACACCCCAAACTTTTCATACACACATGGTAGCCGAGTTCTACGCTCGGGCCGTGATAGCTGACGACAGGAAGTCTTTCACAACTTCCGTTTTTGGTCACCTGATCACCGTCACCGCGGAATACCTCGCCGATCTCTTCGGACTGAGGAATGAAGGAGAAGAAGTGGCCACGTATCATCAGGATGATACGGTGGAATTCCGAAGGAGGTGGGCGCAGTGGAAGAAGCCAGAAGTCACCGCCTTCCGGACTGGCATGAAGAAGTCCGAGATGGAGGAGTACTGGCAAATGGTGTGCGATATTGTGGTTCGCATGCTTCAATGCGAAGTCGGCTCGTACGCCGAGTTGAGCCTGTGGAAGTTCTCCGTGATGTGTGCCCTGGTGGATGGAATTCAGGGAAACTGGGCCGAATTTTTCTTTGGCCGGTTGCTGGAGAATGTGGCGCGGAACATCATCGTGCCAACGGAAGGAAGATTTGCCCACGCCGTATCCTTCGGGCTGAGGATCAGCCACATCCTGGAGATGGAATTGGGTGATGGCGTGGATCAGGGGGAACAGCTGGTTGGTTCCGACTTCATACCAGCTACGAAGGCGAAGCTGCCTCACCCAGATTACAAGAAGCCACGAAGGCTGAAAGGGAAGTCAGCAGTGGACCCTGCTGAGGTCGTTTCTGAGGAGGACTCAGAAGACCTGGGAGAGCAAGTCCCAGCTGTGGCTCTCCCACTGACTGAGGAGGCAAGGGCAGAGTTGAAGAGGAAGCTGGAGATGGAGTCTCTCTTTGAAACCATGGAAGGCGCGGTGGCTGAGGCGACTGGTATCCACCCACGGGATGTACAACTGGTACCAGTCACCAAGAAGCCATCCCACAAGAAGCCCAAGACCTCCCAGCACCAGCAGCCACCATCAGCTGTTGCATATGACCCTGAGTCTGGGAAGATCTCCATCCCAGTCAAGAAGTCCGTCTTGGGACTGACTGAGGAGGAGACCCTCGAAAGGATGACTCGCAAGAGGAAGCGAATCCAGACCAGAGCTCAGAAGCTGGTGGAGCAGGCGAAGAAGGAGCAGCAAGCCTCCATAGTCAGGAGGAAGCAAGCCCAGGCAAGGCTGAAGGCCTTGGCCGACCAGCAGAAGAGAGAGGCGGAGCTGGCAGCCAGGGATGAGAGGTTTGCCAAGATAAAGGCAGAGACAGAGGCCAGGCGCCAGGCAGAGCTGGCTGAACAGATGAGACTGGCGGCCAAGGGCAAAGGAAAAGCGCTCGAAATCTCAAGTGCCGGCCGACCAGCACCAGCCCCACCAGGCGAGCTCCTACCTGAAGAAACCTTTGAACGCCTGCTGGTGATGGGTGCTGAGGAAGACATTATGTCTATCGTGGACCAGTACCAGGAGAAAGAGGAAGCTACTGGTGGAGGTGAGGACGTCCCACTGGCTGCGCAAGGGGAAGCCAGTGGAGGAGCTGCGGAAGACCCACTGGCCGCGCAAGGGGGTGCCAGTGGAGTAGAAGAAGAGCGGGCGACCACCCCGGTACAACTGGCGAGCTTCTCGGATGTCAGTTCTGAATCCGAGGATGAAGAGGAACCAAGGGCTGAGGAGCAAGAGCAGGAGCCAGCTGCGGAGGTGGTTCATTACTCCATGGTGCAGAGGATGGAGCCAAGGGATCTGTTCCCAGACATTGATGATAAGGCTCGTCATCCTGCCAGTCGCCCCCGATCCACAGATGCCTCGACATCATCTTCCGGGCGACCAGCAGCATCCTTTACACCACCAGCTAGGCGTGCACGAACTGAAAGGCGCCCTTATATGCTCTGCATCCAAGAGCATCAACTGGTTGATGAGGATACCTTCCAGGCACGAGTGACAGGGGTGCACCGGTGGGAGCAGCGCGGGGAGATGGCTTTTTATAACTCAAGAGTGCCAGAGCCATCTGCATTCAACATCATACCCTTCAGCGGACTCCCCCACCAGTCGGTATATGCCTCCAGAATCTCTGACTGGTGCCTGCCCC
This sequence comes from Plectranthus barbatus, assembly GCA_026898455.1. Lineage (NCBI taxonomy): Eukaryota > Viridiplantae > Streptophyta > Magnoliopsida > Lamiales > Lamiaceae > Plectranthus > Plectranthus barbatus. Next base: position 5,636 of record JAPKLW010005106.1, read on the forward strand.
TGCAGCCAGTGGAATATTACAATTCCACTCTCTATGAGTATGCTGAGAACATCACGGTGGAGGTGGAAAATGCCGTCAATGACGAGATGATATCCAGCTACCGAAGGCTCTGGAGGGTGGATCCGGAACTATGTCTGGAGTTCCGGAGATGGCGGATTTTTGATAGATGCCAGCGCCTGCTGACTGTGGAGAAGCGGGCGGTTCTCTATGCCAGGCTGGGTCTTGGCTACTGGAGAGCGGAGGAGGAGTGGGCTAATGCTTTCATGGGCACCGATCCTGAATGCCCCCAGCAGCTGTCTACAAGGAGGATCAAACGCCGCTTGCTGAAGATTGCAGAGTATAGGCAGCTGACTGGAAGCTCCGGCCTCCCGCCACGGAAAAAGGTCAAGTTACCTTTCCTCCAGTTCCGAGTCACCAGTCGGGGGTACCAGCTGACGTACGCGCTCCGACGCCTCAAAGTGCTGGTTACCCTCCCAAGGATCCCTCCCTATCATGCTATCCTGTTCGACATGGCTGCCTGCGCCTTGCTGGTAGACCACATGGTGGAGGAGGATCCTTCTAGTGGTTTGTGGCTGACCCTTGCCGTCCCTCCTATTCCTATTGTCTCGGGCGATCTTGTCCCTGATCATATGGACTGGCAAGTGGTGGATTTCACAGCCCCACCAGTTTTTGAAGAAGTCCAGACAGCTCCAGCTGCAGTGCCAGTAGTAGAGCCAGCAGCTGATATACAAGTAAAGGAGTCAGCAGCAGCTGATGTACAAGCAGAGGCACCAGTAGCAGCTGCAGTGCCAGCGGAGGAGCCAGCCCCGATGGAGATATCAACTGCATCTGAACCAGCAGAGGCTCATTCCGCAACTGATGTACCTTCCTCTTCCATTGAAGTATCAGCACAGCCAATCTCCGAGATCCATCCCCCTGCGCAGCTTCTTGCAATCATTGATGCCAGGATGGACCAGCGCTTCGCCAGCTTCCGAACCGAGATGACTCAACAAATGGAGTCATTCACCGCTGGAGTGTCCTCCTTTTTGGCGCGGATCCAAGAGGGGGAAAATGCGCGAGCACGTGCTGAGGCTGAGAGAGCCCGTCTTGCTGAAGAGGAGAGGAGGATAGCTGCTGAGGAAAGAGAGAAGAGCAGACAAGACATGGCAGCGCTCACTGAGATCCTGAGGTCGCTCACAAGCAGAACTCAATCACCAGGATCATCATCTCAGCCATAGTCTAGCTTCTTCATTTTGATGTAAGTATTTGTATCTCTAGACTAGTCAGTTTTCTATCATGTACTTGTAACTGCAACATATTAATGGATTGATTACTGACAAGTTGATGACAATTCCTCATTGTCCAACAAATTGTCTAAGTATTTACTTACCAGCTGAACTTACACTTCCAGTGTAATCAGCACCAGCACTCGTATCACACACTTTAAATCTTTTTGCTCTGATCTCAATTCTCATATTTTAAACGAGCAATATCCCTTTTTGTTTGAGGGGGAAGATTTTAGTTAGAGCTGATGTGAGGAAGTGGTTTCATGGGTTTAGATCTGATAGGCTTATTTTGTAAAACCCTGAAATACTTTGTAACTTTCCTCATCAGCTGAGTGCTCGCTGGTTAGGCTTTGATCGCACCAAAAAGGGGGAAATTGTTGGGAAATTTGGCTAAGTTTCCTCTCCCCAGTAGCTACTTGTTTAGATTCTAGTTTGGTGTTTTGGTGGATCAAATCCTAAGTCCTACCAGCGTCAGTTGTCTCTAGATAGCTCTAGATCTCAAATGTAAAGTCCTGTTTAGGTCTTTTGAGTTGTAAGTCGCAGCTGATCAAGACTCATGCTGGCTACTGTTCACCAGCATGAGATGTACTTACCAGTTGAGAAAAGTCTCACCAGCAAGCGACTGACAAGACTCGTGCTGACACTGTTCACCAGCATGAGAAGAGCTACTGGCTGGTCACTGTTCACCAGTTGGGAAGGGTTTCATCAGCAGGCGGCTGACAAAACTCACCAGCAGAATAGGTGTTCTCACTGACACTGTTCACCAGCGGTGAAGCCACCAGTCATGGGAGATTCCAAGAGTTAACATCAGACAAATTGGTAGACTTAGATTGTGCCAACGCAAGTCACCAGCAGAGACTTGCCAGCACAAAGATCACCAGCATGTTCTACCAGTCGGATGTTACCAGCAGAATTCAAGATTCGCTCTCCCAGAGTCTTAGAGACAAAAAGAAGATTCGTCTGAGGAATAAACTGACAACGTATGACTTTTAAGGGAGGATACCTTAAAGTCTATCAGTTCAAGACACCAGTTCCGATTCCTCGTACTGACGAATAGTGCCGTTCTGACATAAAGAGATCAATGTCAGATAAAGTGGACAAAAGCATGGCGCTTTCCGGAAATCCCTACCTGCCGCCGTCAGAAGGACATGCGAGGACAGAGACCTTTTCCGGATGAGTCCAAACGGCTAGAAGATTTGAATGAGATCCTGCGTCTATAAATAGGTCGGAACCACCAACATTTAAGACGCTTGCACGCTAGCTTGCTTCCCAACATTCAATACTCTTGACCTACCGAAAGACTGAGAATTTATTACGCTCAAGCAAGCAAGCAAATCTTTCGAGGCCTCTCTAAAGGCTATCCGTGTGTTGATTTATTCAAACACGAGACTTCAAGCTTCCAGCTTGTAAGTTATTGATCTCTTTGGTGTTCTTTCTCTTCCGAGGAAGTTCACAGCAGCTCTTGTGCCAGCCAGCACTTGAGTTATTACGGGCTTTTTGCCGTATTGAGGAGACACGTTCTTGGGAGAACTAAACACCCAGTGAAGCTGTGGAGGTTGAAGTGACGTGCTCGCACTCTACCAGCTGATCAGAGTTGAAGAAGGACAAGGCCGGGAGCGGTTGATCTAGTGAACTGGTGGACGAGGCATTCACCAGCTAGAGATAGATCGTAGGACGTTTGTACCCGATTACTCTTAGTGAAATTTTCAGTGCTACGACTGGAGAGTGGACGTAGATCAGTTGATCGAACCACTATAAATCCTTTGTCTTTTATCAGCTTTCTGCATTTCATACTGATTTAAAACCCAGCACCCAAGTGCTGGTGTATATCTGAAAACTGATATAACTGTGCAAACAAGGCTAAAAACATTCCGTCTTGAGCTACCAGCTGACGAGCCAGTTGCCAGTCAGCTGAGTACTCAGAGTGCCAGTTGACTTACCAGCTGACAAGGTCCCAGTCAGCTGAGTAACCAGCAGAGCGCAAGAAACGAACTAACACAGTTTCCGCTGCCAAGTTATACCCTGATAATCCGGGACCAACAAGCTTTCAGAAGTCGAAGCAGTTGTTAACAACCGCGCCAGTTCTAGCTGTGCTGGAGCCAGATAAAAATTTTGAAGTTTATACTGATGCTTCGAAGAATGGGCTGGGTTGTGTGTTGATGCAAGATGGAAAGGTGATAGCGTATGTATCAAGGCAATTAAGACTGCATGAAGTGAATTATCCAACTCATGATTTGGAGTTAGCGGCCGTAATCCACGTGTTAAAGATTTGGAGACACTATCTCTATGGAGTAAAGTGTGCCATATTCACGGATCACAAGAGTTTGAAGTACTTCTTCGAACAAAAGAATCTGAATATGAGACAAAGGAGATGGTTAGAACTCGTGAATGATTATGACTTGACGATTAATTATCACCCGGGAAAGGCGAATTCAGTAGCAGATGCCTTGAGCAGGAAAAGAGAAGCTCAGTTAGGCTGTATGCTTACAAGAGAGAGTAGTTTGATCAGAGAGTTTGAGAAGCTGAGCTTGGAAGTGATATCGCCTTCGAAGAGGAAGCATTGCGACTTAGCAGCATTGACAGTAGTGCCAGATCTGAGAGAGAGAATTGTGGAGGCACAGAAGGGAGACGTAGATATTGAGAAATTGCGACAGAAATTGAAGATTAAACCAGTGGGAGAGTATCGGGAAGCACCCGATAATACGTTATTATTCAGAGATCGAATTTTAGTGCCGAGCAGTGAAGAATTAAGGAATGAGATATTGAGTGAGGCACATGATACGCCGTATACCGCTCACCCACGAAGTACTAAGATGTATCAAGATCTGAAAACTAAGTACTGGTGGGATGGTATGAAGAAGGATTTAGTCTTATATGTAGAGAAATGCTTGGTATGTCAGCAAGTTAAGGCGTTACATCAACGGCCGTATGGGAAATTGCAGTCGTTGGACATTCCTGAATGGAAATGGGAACATATCACCATGGACTTTGTAACAAGGTTACCAAGGTCACAGAAAGGAAATACGGTGATATGGGTCATAGTGGATCGTCTAACGAAGAGTGCTCACTTTTTACCGATTAAGGTAAATTATGGGTCGGATAAGCTAGCACAGATTTATGTCCGAGAGATAGTTAGACTGCACGGAGTGCCAAAGTCAATAACGTCTGACAGAGATGCGAAGTTTACATCTCGATTTTGGGTGAGTTTACGACAGGAGTTGGGGACTCGCCTATATTTTAGTACGGCATTTCACCCTCAATCAGATGGTCAATCCAAGAGAACCATCCAAACTCTCGAAGATATGCTGAGAACAGTGGGGTGAGTTTACAACAGGAGTTGGGGACTCGCCTATATTTTAGTACGGCATTTCACCCCCAATCAGATGGTCAATCCAAGAGAACCATCCAAACTCTCGAAGATATGCTGAGAACAGTGGTGTTAGATAGAGGAAGCAGTTGGGAGCCGATTTTGCCTTTGATTGAGTTTGCTTATAACAACAGTTATCAGGCAACAATCGGAATGGCTCCCTATGAAGCGTTGTATGGGAAGAAGTATCGTTCTCCTCTATATTGGGACGAGGTAGGAGAACAAAAGGTTTTCGGACCGAACGCAGTGGGAGAGATGATCGAGATAGTCCGACAGATCCGAGAAAGAATCAGAGAAGCGCAGAGTAGGCAGAAATCTTATGCTGACTTTAGGAAGGCAAAGTTATGTTTTGAAGTTGGGGATAAAGTTTTCCTCAAGGTTTCACCCTCCAAAGGAATAGTGCGCTTCGGGGTAAAAGGCAAGTTGAGACCGCGCTATGTGGGATCATACGAGATACTAGAACGCATTGGTCCAGTAGCGTATAGATTGGCATTACCCCCGAGTATGGGCAATATCCACAATGTGTTTCACGTGTCTCAATTGAGGAAATATGTTTATGATCCGAGGCATGTGATTCGCCAAGAAGAAGTAATTTTGAGCCCAGACTTACGGTATGAAGAGCAACCAGAGGCTATATTAGATCGAAAGATACAAGAGCTCCGGAATAAGTCTATTCCGCTTGTTAAAGTGCTTTGGAGCCAGCATGGGCATGAAGAAGCAACATGGGAGCTAGAGGACAGGATGAAGGAGAGATATCCCGAACTTTTTGGAGATTTGTAATTTTCGGGACGAAAATTTTATAAGGGTGAGGAGATGTAATACCCAGTGTAATATTCAACCTTGTAATAGCTGTTCGGATTTAATAAAAGGGAATTCTTTAATTGGGAAGCATTGGAAATTATGTGATCAAGATTGGAGAATTTAATTTTGATTTAAAGTTTGGTCATATTATCAATTTTGAGGAAATTATCAAAATTTATTTGGAAATGATGAAATGAGTTGAGAATTTTGGGAAGTAAGATATGATAACTCATGAGGAAATAAGTATGATTTGAGAGAATAATATACATAAATACATGTATAATTATATATATGTATAATTACATATATTATATGTTGGGAAGGAATATATATATAGGTGAGTATTATAATTTAAGTTTTTCCACCTTATATTATAACTTAGAGAGAGAATTAGTGAGAAAACCCTTCTCCAACCCACAAACCCGTCAAACAACTTCTGACGCATTTTCCAGCCAACTCCGGCAAGCGATCGGCAAACCACCACCACCATCTGATAGCTCTCGTGTCAAGCTTTGATTTGAGTACTCGTGGGCTCTGAGAGGACGCGAAACGAGTGAGATATTGAGGTTAGAAGTTGAGGTGGGTTTGTGCTACGAATTTTTTAGATTTGAATTTAAATCTTGTAATTCCGACCAAATTCCGGTGTTTTGACGATAGAATGTATTCTCCATTGTGTAGGGATCATTCGCACGTCAAGAAAACTCCATTTCACCGTCGGAAAACACGACCGCTGCCGTGTGTGGAGGAGCTCCGGCGAGGTAATTTCTTGTCCCCGTTTTTCGTCGAATTTTCAAGATTAGTGGGTATAATCGTGTTCCTTGTAGTCAGGGGAGTCCAAATATATAATTGCATGTCTAATCGGCCGTAGAAATTGCGAGAAACGGCGAGTTATAGGTGCAGCTCCGGCGAGACTCACGAAGAAGATGACCTGTGTCGATCGACACAAGAGTGTGTCGACCAACACAGGACTCGACCGAAGGGAGGAGATCGACTGCGTGTGTCGATCGACACCAATTCATGTCGATCGACATAAGGGCGAGTCGACAGGTGTGACGACACACTTGTGTCGATCGACACAAGGTAGTGTCGACCGACACAAGGTGATCGACACAGTTAGTCGAAATTTGTGTGTCGATCGGAGTGTGTCGACCGACACAAGATGGTGTCTATCGACACAGAGCTGAATTGAGTATCGTGTCGACTGATTTGAACCTGTGTCGACCCAGGGCTGTGTCGACCGACACCGATCCCTGTCGGTTGATACAGAGGTCTGAAAGATGATTTCCTTTTACGATTTTTTATCTAGTACTAATCCCTTTCGAGTCTCGTTTGTTTACGAATCAGATATATTGTCCTAGATTCATCGTACTGACTGAGAACCCTAATTGATTGTAGGGATTTGAACGCAAGGACAAGTTGAGCTCATTCTAGCAAGAAACATCTATACGAAGCCGAGAACGAGGTGGGAAACTATTTCAGTAAGAACCAAAAATGCGTGTTTCCTTTTTAAAATGTGTTAAAACTGCTTTGTTTTGAATCGAGATTGCTATGCTTGTTTTTGTACTATTATATCTGTCCTCTGTTGAATGCTATCAACAGAGAGGTATTAATAAGACAAGAACCATGTACTACTAGTACGTGCGCTACTCTTATTAACTGATAACGGGTGAAATAGTAGTGACCTTAAACCCGAGAAGGATTGAAATGGGTGAAATGGTAGTGACCTTAAACCCTGTGGGAAGTGATTGATGAATAATAATACGATCGGGTCTCGAAGTGTAAACCGAGACTAGTGCACTTAGATGATAGTAAGTTGAATATTTAATCATTCCTAACTAGTCATCGTAACTTGGAAGTAGGCCAGCTTCCAGTTACAAAACAATAACAGATATAATAACATATTTAATAGCGCACCAAAATAAAATGTTTTAGATAGCACGGTTTCTTTCAACAAAACCCCGTGTCTATCTGTGTGAGTTGTATAGCATTTCTCTTATATAAATGTATGTTTTTGGGTATGTTTCTCATTGGGTACGAAAGTACTCAGCCCCTCGCGTTATTTCTAAAACGTGCAGGTTAAGCAGCAAGGATGGGAGTCGCGGGGTGTAAGTAGGTGAAGTGAAGGTGTTTTTGAGAAGTTAAACAGATCCTGTGACATGTATCTTCATAGACATGTCACCATCACGCTACACACACTGTTGCACCACTCTCTGAACTTCCCTTCCCTTTTGAATTGTTAAATATTTGATCTCTGTTACTAAACTGACTCAAAGTACCATTTTTACTGTTTTATTTCCTTATCATTTATAATGAAGTCTTCCTCTTTAAATTCTAGAAATGTGTTTGATAAAACCTGAAACATCAATGTAACGTGGCCCCAAATTGGGAAGGTCAGTTGGAGGCGTTACAGTTAAATCTTTAATGAAGATCGTATCCTCAATAATGTTTGAAATAATCAAAATCTTAAAAATCAAACATGATGCTTTATTGTTATGTATTATAATATATAGAAGAATTTGTGATTGAAAACATTTAAAGTAATTAATTTTTTATAATGATTAATTTTTATTATATAGAAAATCTTTAAAATGTTATTTAGTGAGTTAAATGAGATTTTATGATGGTTTGAAAATGAAGATAACCAAAAATAATTTCTTTTAAATACTCCCTCCATCCCACATTAATAGTCTCATTTGCTTTTGGCACAATAACCAAGGCATGTGAGTGTAGAATGAGTTGAGTGGAATTAATATTTTATTGTTGAGTGTGAAAAAGTTACCTTTTTTAGAAATGAGACTATTAAAGTGGGACGTACGAAAATGGAAAATGAGACTATTAAAATGGGACAGAGGGAGTATATTAATTAAAATATACTGTTAAATTGTTGGTTACTAACTCAGAGTACGTAATATGCAGCGGAAGTAATAATAAGTTGCACTTGTTCTCCTAAACTAACTGTAACTTAGTTTAGGGTACTAAAAAGATGTTAAGCTTAGGTTTGTCGATATAAAGCAAGTTTCACAGAATATACACTTTAATACTTGGCCAGGTATTGAAGGTTTGAAAGTTAGTTTTGCGAAACTAAATAAAGATAGAAACTTAAATGAAAGCAGTAAAGAACACAATATATTTATAGTGGTTCGGATCTAAAAATCAGACATCCACTCTTCAGACACTTGGTTTGGATAATCACTAAGTAAAATACAAGTCTCTTAATGATCTATACACAACACGACGGCACACCGTCTTTCGGCCTGCTATGGTCAGTCGCCTAGGAACTCCTTGTACGCTTAATCTTCAGGTTGAAGTGAGGAAGACACCCCGCAACATTCTTCCTGGTGGTTGGATGTTTACGGTTCTTCCCTAAACTCAGGTGGTTGGCAAAAGCCTGTGAGAATCAAAATCTAGAGTAGGAAATTGACTGCTATGAATATATATTGAAAAGATATATTCACCAAAGGATAGCATTAACTTTAAAGCTTCAGCCTCGTGCTAAGAGAGAGTAGCACGGAGTAATAACTTGAGTCAAGAACTCAAGTCTCGGGTAAGGAAACATGGAAACTCAGAGAGTTTTAGCAGAGATATGGCTTTGATATATGCTCTTTGTTGTGTTGAATTCGTAACCGTTTAAGGTTGAGGAGTAGACCTATTTATAGAGAATTCCTAGAGCATTTTGAAATTCTGTCCGTTAGACACATTAATCTAGTCGTTAAACTCATGAAAAATATCGTCCAATCATAGCCATATTATAGGTCTACTCTGCCCTGCTCTGTTGTGACATTGTACTTTTCACTAACTTTGTGTCAGACTAAGTTTCAGTTTGAGGAACCCAAGTTTGAATATCCTCGTACTGACTTTTACTTAGGCATGAATATGCCGAAGTACGACAGAGCTTGAATGTCTTCAATTCACTCATACTTTCAAGGTAGAGGCTCTTACACTGACTTCCCATAGTCAGTATAGTCAGCCCTCATACGGACTATAGGAAGTCAGTATGGTAAACCCTCATACTGATTTCTCCTAGTCAGTATGGGAAACCCTCTTACTGACTTCTTCTAGTCAGTATGGAAAACCCTATACTGAGTTCCCAAACTCAATCTAGGTCAAGGCTATACTTGGTGAAAACCAAGTTTTAAGCACGTATGCTTCTTCAGTTCTCGAGCATTTCCTGTGCTCAATCTTTAGCCACTAAGTTCTATTATAACTCGATTGATGCTATACAAGGATGACAATTTTAGAACTTTGGAAACTGAAAAATTGACTAAGATGGCTTTTATAGTCTTTGACCCACCAAAACACAAAAAAGTAAGGAAAGATTTTTCTAACAAAAATCGTAACACAAATTGTTAAAAGATTTTTATGTCAATACAAGTGTATTTTAGAAAAAAGGAAAATATATTTCTTTTGTCTTGCATGAAAGCAGGTAAGTTAGGAATAATAAAAAGGTGATAGAGATTTAAAAAATTCAATAAGAGTGATACAAACTTTATATTATAAGATTATTATTTCATGTAAGTGTGTGTTAGAAAAAACATTATATTTCTTTTGTCTTGCATGAATTCGAATACTGGTGAGTTTAATAATAATAACAAAGATTATAGAAATTAAAAAAAAATAAAAATCAATGAGACTAATATGATTTTTTTTTATTTTTTTTGTGATGGCATGTATGAAAGTGTATTAAGGAGATTGATGAGATTGAGAGAGGGAGAGGTTTGGAATCATAACAACCAAAATATTTGTGTTTGACATATGATAATTATATATGGTTGCAAATGAGCTGGTAAGTTTGAGTAGTTTCAAAAATAAATTGATGTGCGATTAAAAACTTTAATAGGATGTCAATCAGGCTAATCCATCAAATTTAGAGTTAATTTTATTGGGTTGCGGGCTATTCGGTCCTGGTTGAATCGGACTGAATTTTTATCGGACTAAAAATTCTTGAACCTAATCCTAACTCACCGATTTTCAAGCTGACCCATCGGGTTGACAAGATTTACGAGTTTATTTTTGTAAAGATTTTCTTAATTGAAATATTTTAACAACCCCTAAAACAAAATAAAAAAGAAAATGATGATCCAACATAAATAAAAGACATCAAACAACAATATATTCACAAAATAATAGTGATAAGTGAATAAAAGGTTATCCAATCAATACTTATATACCAACTAATTTAAATAATAAAGTACATTTTTTAACATATAAAATGATCAAATATGGATTAGAAAATTAACTGTAGATGTCACTTGGGTGACCATAACAACGAGAGGCTAAAGATGTTTGAAAGAAAGAAATGAGTAGGTACGCTAATGAGGAGAATGACGAGTGGAAGACTATGAAAGAGGAAGAAAGGAATAATTTTTTCGATTTAAGGGTAACGGATTACGTCACTAGGATAGATAGATGAGATTTTGTGTGACGGAAAAAATTAGCTCTAGAGAATTAGGTATATAATTAGTGGGTATAGTAGGATATAAATAATATCAGAAATAATGAATAATATATATATAGGATTATAGGGAGCGGATCAGGTAAGAAAAAGTCTCATGTAAGAAAAAGAATGAATCTTATCCGTTAGATTTAAATAAATCAATGGATGATATAAAATCAAGCAGCAAGTGAAACACAAGCAAGCAACATAATAATCAAACAACAACTAAAACACAATAAAGCAATTGCTTGATTGTATTTTAATTGTTGCTTGATTGCATATCAACCATTGATTTATTTAGATCTAATGGATAAGATTCGTTCTTTTTTCTCATATAGAAATTTTTTTATTTGATCTCATCTATATATATATATACATATATATTATTAAATATTGTCGGACCTGAGGGCTAACCCGCAACTCAATGGCAACGAGCTCAGCCTGTTCGGGCCGCCAAACCGTCGGGTTCAACCCGTTCAATTAAAAATAATTTCGGGTTGAATTTTTTTTACTTTAACCCGCATTTTAGTCCACCGGTTTCGGACTGACCCATCTATTTCGAACTTTATTGACATCCTTATATATGAATATCTACTATAAAATCTTTATTGTATTTCTTAGCTTTCAACATTTATATTGTAGAAGCATTTGATATTACTCAAATTAATTTTAAAGATTCAAAAAGTTAAAATAAGTACTTTTTATCAAATATAACATATTTTGATTTTTTCCACTAAAAAATAAAATTTCTTTTTTCAATATAAAAAATATAACAACCCCAAAAAGTAAAAGTAAAAATTAACTAATAAATTAAAATATTAAATTTGTTTAAAGTTCAAATTAAAAAAATTCAATATATTATCTTATTTTGTTTAAGTGAAAATTAACATACTCCCTCCGTCCCACTACAATTGACATACTTACCAAATTGGGCGTCCCAACCAAATTGACACATTTCTAAAAATGATAACTTTTTCACACCCATCAATAAAATATTAATCCCACTAACTTATTCTACACTCACAACTCTTAATTTCCGCGTCGAAAAGAAACATGCCAATTGGCATGGGACGGAGGGAGTACTATTTTATTTTTTTCTTAAGTTGAGGAAGGGAGGAATAGTTACTGTTATACCCGAGATTAAAAGTTTGGAACTGCCCCTCGAGCCACCAAATATTATCCACCCCTCGAGGCACCAAGTACCAAAGATAGGCTGAGAAGTGATTCGAGAAGAATCAGGTATCGAACCAGAAAAATGGAAACTATCTTGAAGAATGCAAATGGGAGCACACATCAAGGGATTAACGTCGAAGATCAAGGAATTACCGATACTTTCCAACGTAATTACACATTGTATAGAAAGTATGTAAATTAGTCCAGTGATTGTGCTATTTCCATGTAAGTATTCAAGATCAGTATAAAACAAAGAGAGGAAAGCCATTTGAGGGCCCCTGGATTTTTAGAGAGCAATAACATTATTCTTTCAACCAGAAAACCAAAAGTACTCTTTCAATTCATAACGAAATAATCACGAAATAACAATTACTTTTCCCCACTTTTTATTTTTTAGAAAATCCCAATGTTTAGTTATATTAGGTAAAATGTCCTATGGTAACTAATAACGGTATTGATTTCATGTTGAATCATCTGTTAAATGCTACATGTCATTTTTATATATTATTTTAATTTTATGATTTTTATAAAAACCATATCATTTTGATTAAAGAATAATAATTACAAATAAATAATTAAAAATATAACCTTTGAAGAGCAAAAATAGAAGATAAATACATATATAGATTATATAATATGCGGTATGCCAAAAACATAATTTTGTTTTCATCGTCGTCTCGACAAGGCTTTCTCACCAGTGTCTACATCTTCCAAGATTCTTTGCTTTCTCTTGGTCGGAATTGGCACGGCCGGCCTGAAACTAATATAATGTCCCAATACAGCATTGGGGGCCGAATACATGTCGTGGAACGACGCCTATCCCAGAAGAACTTTCTCCTTCCGGTAACTATGTTTATGAAGAGGCCAACACTTTCTATTATCTTTTACATGTATTGTCTCATGGGTAAATTAATTTAAAATTATAATAGGGAGTTAAAGAATGGATAAAAAATAAGAAAATGAAAGAGGAGATATAAGCATATACAAAAATGAACTGTGTATGAGGAAAAATGGATGATGAAAATATGAGAAATGATAGAAATAATAAGTTTACTTTTAGGCATCACAAATGTAACAACTCTCCAAAACACTCCAGTGAATAAATTTAAATTTTACATTGGTTTACAATTTGTAAATAATTTAACATGTTCTATTTTTTTCTTTGAGTGAAAATTAATATGTTGGTACTCTTTTATTGATTAGAGTAAGAGACAAATGAGAAGACATAAAGTATAATATTTTAATAAATAGAAAATAAAAATAATAGAACAAGGTTTGGCAAGTAAACGAGGAATTTCTTACAGTAAGATAGAAAGCAGGCTAGTCTCCGAAAATGCTAAAATGAAGTGCCAGTGTAAATCAAGATTAGAGGAAATAAATAAAATGGTGAGCCAATCAAGAACATTTGATTAATTCAAAATTGATTTCCAACTCAATTATGAAATTTGAAATTTGAGATAAATTAAAAAATTATACATAAAACAAGAGGCAAAAAGAATTTAAAGAGAGAGAGAGATGAGGGTTAGCTGATTATTAGTTAGAACCGATCGAATAAACCGAAAAATATTTACAAAGGAACAATAATAATAATATTTGAATTTGGCAATGAGTAATTAGAAAATTAGTGCCTTCATCAATCATAATTTTAATTATAGGGAGTAATTGAGAAGAACACATTAACAGTTAAAAATATATTTTTTTACAAAATATTAATTTTTTAATGTATATTTTTCAATTGTATATATACCTCTTATGGCTTATGCTATAAATATTTTTCTGGGAGCAAATATCTTATAAATATTCAATACTATTAATATTGACAAAAATATAAATAAATGAGAGGACATCAAATCATAAACCCAAATAAGTAATATGAAAGATATGAGAAGTGGTGGTAAAGTGTATATATAGTCTTCCCCTATTTGAGAGTGTTCAAGAATAACTGATCTTGAGTTTGAGTATAAAAATAGACATCCCTCCCATTTAAAGTGTGTACCATAATTTAAAAAAGACGAAGAACAAAGAAGTTTGTATAAGAGGGATTAAAGAAGCCAAATATAATTGTTAGCCAATTGTGATAATTTGAATAGTTTGAATCGTAAAATTTTTATAAATCTATATATACCTAAAAACAAAACTCCACCTCAAAAGTTTTCCCCCCAAACTATATTATCATAAATAAATCCAGCTTATATTAGGTAACTAAAATTAAATATGATAAGTAACTAATATTAGATATGGTAAATATGTAATTACTAATTGTTTTATTATAATGTATAAATAATAATAGTATATTAGGTACATAAAAGTATCAAATATAATAAATATATTTTGGTAATGAATTTTTAACGTTTAGAAGTATCGCACTACTTTAACTTATTATAAAAAGTTCTAAATTTGATTTTAAACATGGGTAAGAATATATATGAGAATGAGAAGAGAAATATGAAAATATAAATAGAATGAGAAAAAATGATGATGCAATAATAAAAGAAGATTTTATAATAATTAGTTAGGAAAATATGACGATGAATTGAGAGTGATAAAGAGAGTTTTTTATTAAAAAATAATATATATATATATATGGAGCGGATCAAGTGAGAAAAAATTTCCTGTGAGAAAAAAGAATGAACTATATCCATTAGATCTAGATAAATCAATGATTGATATAAAATCAAGCAACATAGTAATCAAGCAACGACTAAAACACAATCGAGCAAATCACTCATTGATTTATTTAGATTTAATGGATATGATTCATTCAATATCTAATTTTATTTCTATATGGAGAGGATGGATACACTGAAGATATTTCACTATGAGTGATGAGAAATGATAGTTCTCGTGCTAGGAAGAAAGTCAAATGGAGTATTTTGCGTATCGTTTACATGAACATATATCAGGATCAAACCACGTATTGTCTTCAAGGAGATTATTCCAACAATTTATTGTGGATGCCTATACTATGATTGAGTCTTCCAAATTGAGCTATATTAGACACAACTAAAGCAAATTGCGATGTGATATATACAATAAGTTGACAGAAGCTGTTGTACGTGGAGAAAATGATCCATCCATCAGGGGAAAGAGAGTCATATTGCCATCAAGCTTTACAGGAGGGGCAAGATATATGATTCAAACTTATCAGGATGCAATGGCAATATGTCAATGGGGCGGGATATCCAGGTTTATTCATGTTGGGAAATCTGGCTAAGTTTCCCTTCTCCAGTTGATAGCTTAGATCTTAGATTTGGTGTTTAAGTGTTTTGGTGGATCAAATCCTAAGTCCAACCAGCGTCAGTTTGTCTCTAGAATAGCTCTAGTCTCAAATGTAAAGTCCTGTTTAGGTCTTTTGAGTTGTAAGTCGTAGCTGATCAAGACTCATGCTGGCTACTGTTCACCAGCATGAGATGTACTTACCAGTTGAGAGAAGTCTCACCAGCAAGCGACTGACAAGACTCATGCTGACACTGTTCATCAGCATGGAGTAGAGCTATTGACTGGTTACTGTTCACCAGTTGGGAAGATTTCACCAACAGGAGGCTGAGAGATCTTACCAGCAGAATATGTGTTCTGGCTGATACTATTCACCAGCGGTGAAGCCACCAGTCACGGGAGATTCCAAGAGATAACATCAGACGAATTGGTAGACCTTGATTGTGCTAAGGAAAGTCACCAGCAGAGACTGCCAGCACAAGATCACCAGTATGATCTACCAGTCGGAGGTTATCAGCAGAATTCAAGATTCGCTCTCCCAGAGTCTTAGAGACAAAAAGAAGATTCGTCGAGGAATTAACTGACAGAGTATGACTTTAAGGAGGATACCTTAAAGTCTATCAGTTCAAGACTACCAGTTCCGATTCCTCGTACTGACGAATAGTGCCGTTCTGACATAAAGAGATCAATGTCAGATAAAGTGGACAAAAGCATGGCGCTTTCCGGAAATTCCTACCTGCCGCCTGCAGAAGGACATGCGAGGACAGAGACTTTTCCGGATGTGTCCAAACGGCTAGTAAATTTGAATGGGATCCCTCGTCTATAAATACCTGGGATCCATCAACATTCAATACTCTTAACACTCTTGACCTACCGAAAGCTCAAACGCATTCATATCAGCGAATAAGCAATCTTTCGAGGCTTTTCTTAAAGCTACTCCGTGTGTCAATCATTTGAACACGAGACTCCAAGCTTCTAGCTTGTGAGTTATTGATCTCATTTGGTGTTCTTTCTCATTCCGAGGAAGAACATAGCAGCTCTTGAGCCAGCCAGCTACAGAGTTATTACGGGCAGTTTTTGCCGCCAGCAAGAGTCAAGTTCTTGGGAGAACTCAACACCCAATCAGTCGGAGGTGGAGGTTGAAGTGACGTGCTCGCACTCCATCCATCTGACGAGAGTTGAAGAAGGACAAGGACCGGGAGCGGTTGATCCAGTGGACTGGTAGACAAGGCATCTACCAGCTGGAAATAGATCGTAGGAAATCTTGTACCGGATTACTCTTTTTAGTGAATTTCCAGTGCTTCGACTGGAGAGTGGACGTAGATCAGTTGATCGAACCACTATAAAATATCCTTGTTATTTACTGCTTTCAGCATTTACTTACTGATTTAAAACCCAGCACCCAAGTGCTGGAGTATTACTGAAACCAGTTTATAACTGTGCAAACTCGACTCTAAAATTTTCGAAGTCCTGAGTCATCAGCTGACCAGCCAGTTGCCAGTCAGCTGAATACTCAGTTGCCAGTTGACTTACCAGCTGACAAGGTCCCAGTCAGCTGTGTATCCAGCAGAGTGCAAGAAACGAACTTACGTATTTTCCGCTGCCAAAGTATACCCTGATATCCGGGACCAACAA
>JAPKLW010005107.1:10883-22521 GCA_026898455.1 Plectranthus barbatus
GACAATCCACCTTTCCGCATCCAGCACACTCGTTCTTCTTTGGAGTGACCTTGACTCTCTTCCCCTTCCTAGACTTGCTATCACTGCCTGTTTTCCTGAACTTGCTCTCAGCACCATCGTCTCCAACCTTAGAGGTTGTCAAACCAGTACTAGAACCAGACAGAACAGGTTTCCGTGCTCGTATGGTAGACTGCTCCACTACAAGGTCCTCAAGCAGCTCATGCAGAGCATACTCTCCTTTTGCAGCAACAACTACCTTAAAGTCATAATAGGATTCCGGAAGAGAATTTAAGATAATATCAATCTCGCCTTGCGCACTGATATTACCACCCCGCACAGTAAACTGTCTCATGAGATCAATCACAGACATCATGTGCGAAGTCACTGAAGTATCCTCAACCATCATCTTGCACACAAGATAGTGTACAAGCTTACAGTTAATAGTTCGCTCCACTTTGCCAAAAGCTGTCGAGAGTTCCTTCCAAAGCTCTCCAGCCCTTTCGAGGTGCTCATACTTATGCCTTAATTCTCTAGACAGGGAACCCGTGATGAGCCAGAAGGCAAACTCATCAGCATCCTCACATCTTTCATAGAATTCAAGCTCAAGCTCGCATACTCCTCTTTGAGAGCGCAACTGTGGATCCATGTAAAGAACATGTGCTTGATTTTTCAGATAAATGATGTGTTTGATGCAGAAACTCCATTCATGGAAGTTTGGACCAGTTAGAGGATTGAGAGCATGTATATGATCGACAGTAGACATAGACATATCTGAAACAATAAAGAATCTTAAATAAGAACATACATGTAGAACTTCGAAAACAAATGCATTGAAAACCTTTTAATAAATCAAATACAAATGTTTTCCACTAATTGCCCAAGAGTTCCCACCGCAAGCTACACTCGTAGACGTTTACGATGTCACCCTCAACCAGAACTGCGGGTTTTAAGCCCCAATCCATTTAATTTCACTACCATGTCAGGATGCTTTTGACACTAGAAATTAATAATTAGTGAAAACCTTAGACCAAGCCATCTCTCAAGAACAGGGATGCAATTCTTGCATTATATTCTAAGATGCTTCTAAGCAATTAACCACAAATTTAACTCCGGCCAAAAGAGACGGTTTAGCATGGCACGTAACCATACCGCACAATCCTTAAAGCTTTTGGTATCTATAATTTAAATCAATCCTAGAATACTTGTGAAAGAGATCTACGCAAGCTACACTCGTAGACGTTTACGCAAAGCCCTCCCACTATTCACATGATTTAAATTGTTTGTCTAGAAATCCCAACAACCGTACCCATGCACCTCTAGGAACTAGCAAGCTACACTCTTAGACGTTTACTAGAACGAGAGATACACTTACATCCTAGGATTGCTTTGTGGAGGTCTATTGATTTTAATTAAAAAATCCGCTTAGTATTTTTCTTATAAAAGGTTACTTTATGCGCACACATAATTTCTTTGTCATTATATTTCCCAAATTTTTGCATCTAATAATACAAGTCCAAAAATTCCCAAAATATAATCCAACAAGAAATTAATCACATAAGCATGCTTGGAAAGCTGTAAATAATAAAAGCGATAAATCATGCTTTTCCTATTATCTACACATGCTTAATTGCGCACATAAATAAATCACATATCATACGAGGACAATTAAGGCAAACAAAAATTCCTCGTGGCCGCAAAAAAATAGAAAAAATCTATCTATTATAATTTGAAACTTG
The DNA here is from genome assembly GCA_026898455.1 of Plectranthus barbatus. Classification (NCBI taxonomy): domain Eukaryota; kingdom Viridiplantae; phylum Streptophyta; class Magnoliopsida; order Lamiales; family Lamiaceae; genus Plectranthus; species Plectranthus barbatus. The sequence goes on from JAPKLW010005107.1 coordinate 12,620, forward strand.
AATTTAATTTGGATAATTCCAAATCTTCAAGGGCCTCCAAATCTGGATACACCCAATCTTCTGGGATTTAGGCCTTTCTGATTTGATGATTTGCCCAAACCCTAATGCAAACCCTAGGGTTTGCACAAGATTGTACAAACCACCAAAACACAAGCCACCGCGACGGGACAGCAGCAGCCAACGACAGCCACAGCCGTCGCCGACCGCCGACCGCCGCCGCCGGCCAGCCGCTACGCCCAGGCCGCGCGCGCCCCGGCTGTGTGTGCCTGCGCCGCCTGCACCCGCCGTCGTCTCTGTCGGCTCTGCGTCGGCTCCGTCTTCATTCTTCGTCCTCGACCCATCCAAATAAATTTGAAAAATTACAGAAAAAATATTCTATTACAATTTTCAAATCAACACTAATCACGGATTTTCTCGTGAGTTTACAAAATTAATTCAGCCCTACAAGGATAAACCACCGCGGGCTGAATTACACGGGTTGTCACGAGGAACAAAAACCATCCACAATAAACAATAAATCCATACATGCATATTGAATTTAATTATGAACAACAGAGCCATAAATAGGAAACCTGGCTCTGATACCAATTGTAGGGTTTTCACATGAACCGAATCACCAAAACCAAACTGAACCAGATCGATTTATGGATATTGCACATAATATAAATTCACAAAACCCTAGCATGCTCCTATGAATTTAATACAAATTTGTGGATTGAGAGATTACCGTAAATCCGTCGAGTTTGAACCGATCTTTTGCGTTTGAATTTCCAACTTGAATTCAACCACGCAATCTGATTTTATCAGCGGAATCAGAAATTAGAAATCTAATTTCTAAGATAAAATCAAAATAAAGAAAAGGGAAGAAGTAATCTGTTGTTCTCCAGATTAGATCTTCAAATCTGTATCCCGGTGCTGATCAGATCTACTACTGGTGAGGACTCCGTAGATCTGTGGCTTGAGCAGGACCAGAATTCGAAAATTCTCCTCCTTTCTCTTATGAATCGGCGCCTCCCTCTCTCTCTCCTAGGTTTAGTGTGTTTCAACTGTGTTACAACTTATGAGAGAGAGCTGTCTATTTATAGACCTAGGGTTGTAAACCCTAATGGGCTCCTGGGCTCAATTCAGCACATTTGTTGGGCCAGACCTGGGACCTAATGCAAATAATAAAGTGGGCCTATAAATTAATTAATTCCCATGTCCACAACCCAGGACACAATTAATTAATTAATATTAATTCTTTTTCACCACAGAATTAATACTGACCTACCCCTTTATTACCACGTTATGAGAACGGGCTGCATTAATTGAGAATCCCCATATTTAAGGTTACCGGACATCCATTAATTAATCGGAGCCTCTGATAAGCTATAACTACAATTAATTAATATCTTATTATTCCTGAGTAGTACCACTCAAACCTTATCACTCGTGCCTGAACTTAATTAGCCTGCAGGACTTTGACACGATGAATGTTATTGAGCTCCTCAGGGAATGTTCCCATCCTATTACTCGGATATGGTTACCTAAACCCAGTCTCAGGCAGTACTACACGAACTGCTGTTACCCAAGATGCGGATATACGAGCACGTTACTTAGGCTCTCCACCATGGCAAGTCAAAGCAACAGTCAACCCGTGCAAACCCTTGAACCTTCGTTAGGGTTTGGACTCAATCAATATAACAAGATCTTGTATTCGCTGATGTTAGACAGACGAATACATCTCACTGCGGTCCATCAATACGCCACCTCTGCGTATCAGCATGTCAAGTAGCCAAGACAGACTACTTATTCCGACAATGCCGCAGCCATCCGGAAAGACGTATCCTCATACGCTGTCTCGGCTGTGATCAGGTTTATGTCTCACTAGGTCAAGTGATCATACTGTCTTCTGCGATCTACAACACGCCATATGATCGTCCCTATCGGTGAGACAAGAGGATACCATTGTTCATACATGTACGATTGTTAACAGATAGGAGAAATAAACCGTTGTATACTCATTATAATAAATGCTTTCAGTATACAAAACCCATCAATGTAATCTTTTATTAAAAAAATTAAATGTTTAAAATGGAGAACGAAGAACACGAAGAACGAAGGACCGCACGACGCACAACAACACCGACACGTGCACGGTAGGCACGACGGCGCACAGGCGCGCGCTCACAACGAGCAGACGCCTCGTGGCCAAGGTCGGCCAGGCTGGTGCGGGGCTCCTGCATGGCTGGCGATGCGAGGGGTGGCAGGACAGGAGGCCGGGGACGGCGGCGGCACGGCAAGGGCGCAAGGTGCGCGCGCGGCAGACCTGCGTGGCCCTGCACGTGATGCAGCGATGCTCCTCCCTCCCCTCGGTCGGCATCAGCGGGGCCAGGTGGCGGCGGCGGTGGCTCGATTGTTGGGGTTCACGGGCTAGAACGGCTGTGGAATGTGCAGCGTGTGAACGGGAGGTGCGGCAAACCCTAGGGTTTGCGCGCGGTTCGTACGAGCTTTTGGTCACATTCTTGCATGATTCTGGCGAGTCACAGAGGCCGACGGTGGAGAAGAAAGGTGAACGAGTGTTCGAGCGATGGTCGGGGCTAGCCGGGCGGCATGCGAAACAGGCAATGGCTGGAGGAGGCGGTGTCGCGGACTGCAACCATGCACGTACGTGCATGACTGTTGCGCATGTCGAGAGCCTTCATGGCGGCGGCGATTGGCTGGCGGCGGTGGTTCACCGGTTGTGGGTCGTCGGGCCAAGTTCTCGCGGGCTATTGGGCTTTCAATGTTTGCCTAGGCCTGCGATTTGGTTAACTGGCCCAGTTGTCCGATTTTCTGATGGATCAAATCATGGAGGCACAGATTCAGAAAATAAATTCAGATCACAGTCCAAATAGTGGGAGCCCAGTCGAATATCTGTATAACTAATTCCAACTTGTAATAGTTAGAATTATATTTATTTTGAATCATGGGGCCACGAGGATATTTTTATTTGTTTTATTTTCTTTCTTCGCATGATATATGTGTTTAATTTTATTGCACAACATATAAGCATGTTGTAGATAATAGGAGCACGTTTACTGCTTTTATTTACAGCTTTAAACCATGCTATGTGATTTATTTTGTGTAATTAATTATAACTATAAATTCGGGGTTCATGCTATGCATGATAGAATTTTAGCAATGTTATAATTATGGCTACATCAAATAATCTGTGCAATTGAACCTTATGAATTAAAAAATTACTAAGCTCATAATTTAGTAAGACCTCCACAAAGCGATCCTTTATTGGAAGTGGGTAATTTATTAGGTAAACGTCTACATGTGTAGCTTATTTAATTTATTATTCATAAGTTCTAATAGATAGGATTTCTTAACACAAACATTTATTTCATGTGAGAAGTGGGAGTTCATGCGTAAACGTCTACATGTGTAGCTTGCGTATTGAATTTTAATAAGTTCTCTAGGGATTGAATTAAATGAGACAACCTTATTATAGGGATCAGATGTGTTTTAATAGATCCTTATATGGGAGGGTTGGCTTTGGTGGTAAGCTAGCTTATATATTATCCAGAGTATAACTCATTTGTGATGTCCCTGATCAGTAGGATAATATGGTCTTAAGTTAGTCTCCAATTATTAATTCCATTTGTCTAAGGAACCCGGACATGGATTGGAATTAAAGGATTGGAATTGAAGGATGCAGTCTGGTTAAATGTTTTGTTGTAAACGTCCACATGTGTGGCTTGCAATAGTAATACTTAGGCAAATTGGAGGAAACATTAATATTGCTTTATCATAAGGTTTCAATATTTAATTGTTTCAATAGTTTGCGACTATGTTTTAATTTCTGCTTTAATTTATTGTTTTCAGACATGTCTTTACCAAATGTGATCAATATCTTAGCACAAAACCAATTAACCGGTCCCAATTTCCAAGAATGGAAACACAACTTGGATTACATCCTTGTCGCAGAGGAACACAAGTTTGTCCTTGATAAGCCTCGTCCGGCTGCTCCCACTAATGCATCGATAGATGAGGAAAGGAGCTACTATAACAAGTGGCTCAAGTCAAACAATATAGTGAAATGCTATATGATGACTACTATGTCCAAGGTACTTGCACAGCAGCATCATTCATATGATAATGCTAGTGACATAATGGACAACCTCACAGCAACCTTTGGTGAGTCAGACCGAGCAGTCAGATTCAATCTCATGAGGGAAATCGTGGGAAAGAAAATGGCAGAAGGTAGCTCGGTCAGAGAACACGTAGTCAGCATGACTCACCTTATGGATGAGCTCACGCTACACGGAGGTGGTATCAATGCGGAAGCGCATGTTGATATCATCCTCAACTCTCTGCCGAAGTCCTATGAGAACTTTAGACTGAATGCTGTCATGAACAAGAAAGAGTGCACTCTTAACGAGTTACTCAATGACTTGATGGCAGCGGAATCAGTAATGCAACGAGAAGAAGTTTCTTTGGCTATTTCTAGCAATCGTCCTATTGCGCTGGTTGGCAAGAGGCGCAAAGGAATGTTAAGAAGAAAGCCAAAGGTACAACTTCTGGTAGAAAGTAAAAAAAAGACACTGGGCGTGCCTGCTAAAAGGGACAAGTGTTTCAGGTGTGGCAAAGCTAGTCACTGGAAGAAAGATTGTCATGTCAGGAAGACTGGACAAGGTGCGTTGTGTGCATTTATAACGGAAACATGTTTAGCATCGGTTTTTACCCATTCTTGGGTAGTGGATACTGGAGCTACTGATCATGTTTGTTATACTTTGCAGGGGTTCAGGCCGACAAGGCAGCTGAAGCATGACGAGATTACCATCTCAATGGGCAGCGGAGAGCGAGTCTCAGAAGTAGCCATTGGAGATTTTACTTTATGCTTTGAAAACAATGTTTTGATTTTGAGAGGTGTTTTATATGTGCCGGTTTTTCGGCGGAACTTAATTTCAGTTTCCAAGTTATTTAATGATGGATATTCAGTTATTTTTGATAGTGGAGTTTCCATCATTGGTAATAACGGTGTTATCTGTCATGGTAAACTGATTGACTCTCTCTATATCATTGATTGTATGCATAAATCTTCCGTGAATGTTGCAAACTCATCCAATAATAATAATCATTTAAAGAGAAAGTTTTCTTCCGATGAGGATCAAACATATCTCTGGCACTTGAGACTAGGTCACATCAATCTAAAGAGGATTAAAAGATTAGCATGCGATGGGCTCTTGGATTCTTTTCAAATGGTACCACATCAAATCTGTGAATCCTGTATAGATGGAAAGATGACGACCAAGCCTTTTAAGGAAAGTCAGTCTCGAGCAGAGGATGTGTTGGAATTGATCCACTCTGACTTATGTGGACCAATGTCCACGCAAGCTCGTGGAGGTTATAAGTACTTTGCCACATTCATTGATGATTACTCAAGATTCGGATATGTCTATTTTCTTCGCCATAAGTCTGAATGCTTTGAGAAATTCAAAGAATTTAGGACCGAGGTAGAAAAGAAGCTAGGTAAGACTATCAAGACACTACGATCAGATCGTGGTGGAGAATACCTCAGTAACGAGTACTTGTAGTACTTGTCAGACAACGGAATTACATCCCAGTGGACTGCACAAGGAACCCCTCAACAAAATGGTGTAGCGGAAAGAAGAAACAGAACTCTCTTGGAACTGGTCAGGTCGATGATGAGTTATGCAAGTTTGCCGATTTTGTTTTGGGGATATGCCTTGGAGACAGTGACCTACTTGCTTAACCTGGTACCTTCTAAATCAGTTCCTAAAACGCCTCTGGAACTCTGGTATGGGCGAAAGCCAAGTTTGAACAGAGTGAGGGTTTGGGGTTGTCCAGCATATGTGCTGACAAAGGAACCTGATAAGTTAGAAAGTAGGTGTAAGCTAATGCTGTTTGTAGGATATCCCAGGCAAACGAAAGGTGGTTACTTCTATTTTCCTGAGAATCAGAAAGTCGTTGTCAGTACCAACGGAAGATTCTTGGAGGACGAATATGTAAGAAACCACAAATCCAAGAGTGAAATTGTCCTCCACGAGCTTGAGGACAAGGAAGCAATTCCATCAGAAAAGCCCAGTGTAGTGGTAAATCCACCTGTAACAGGTGAGGCTATACCAACACTGCCACTAATGCAAGGTATGGGACCAATGCGTACTATGCCAACTACTGACACGGTTCAGATGCCTCGTCGCAGTGGGAGGGTTATCCACCAACCCGAAAGGCACATGTTCGTAGGAGAGTCTTCTGACTTGATCATGAAAAATGGACTGGATGATACCAATCCCTGGACATATGACGAGGCGGTATCTGATAAAGATGCAGACAAATGGCTGATCGCCAATGATTTGGAAATAGAATCCATTACGGCTAAGGATGTATACCAGAAAACTGATTTGCCAGATGGCTGTCGAGCCATAGGGTGCAAATAGGTATACAAAAGAAAGAAATGAGCGAATGGTGAAATTACAGCTTTCAAAGCAATGCTGGTGGCGAAGGGTTATAGTCAGAAAGAAGGTGTAGACTATGACGAGACCTTCTCACCGGTAGCCATGCTTAAGTCCATTTGTATACTCCTAGCCATAGCAACACATAAGGACCTAGAAATCTGGCAGATGGATGTCAAAATCGCGTTTCTAAACGAGTACCTTGAAGAAGGTATGGACATCTATATGCAACAACCAGAAGGTTATGTGCAGAAGGGCGAAGAACATTTGGTCTGGAAGCTAAGGAAGTCGCTGTATGGACTTAAACAAGCTTCACAGTCATGGAATCTGTGTTTTGATGAAGTGATTAAATCCTATGGATTTTCACAATGTTCAAACGAGAGTTGGGTGTACCGTCTATGTGTCAGCGGAAGCGTGGTGTTCCTTGCACTTTATGTAGATGATATTCTCCTATTTGGCTACAATGTGGAAGTATTGTCGTGCATAAATGGGTGGTTATCCGAGCAATTTCATATGAAGGACCTTGGGGAGGCAGGATACATCTTAGGGGTAAAAGTATTGCGGGAGCGCAAGAAGAGGATACTGACTTTGTCTCAAGGATCATATGTGGATACTGTGATTGTCCGTTTCAACATGCAAACTGCCAAGAAAGGTCTGTTACCCTTCAGACATGGCATATATCTTTCCAAGGATCAGTGTCCGGTGACACAAAGGGAGAAAGATGAAATGAGGAACGTGTTGTATGCATCGGCCGTGGGGAGCCTCATGTATGCAATGCTATGTACGAGGCCAGATATCTGCTTTGCTGTAGGCATGGTAGCGAGATACTAGTCTAACCCTGGACAGGCGCATTGGACCGCGGTAAAGCACATACTTAAATACCTGAAAAGGACTAGAGACTATTTTCTCGTCTATCAGTGTGAGGAGTTGTGCCCTGTGGGTTATACTGATTCGGATTTCCAGGCAGACCGAGACGAAAAGAAGTCCACCTCTAGCTATGTGTTTATATTGGGAGGTGGGGCCGTATCATGGAGGAGTGCAAAGTAGAAGTGCATTGCGGACTCCACCATGGAATCAGAATATGTGGCAGCTTCTGAAGCTTCGAAAGAAACAGTATGGTTTCGAAACTTCCGTCTGGAGTTGGACGTGATTCCTAAGCTGCCCAGGACCATCACGATATATTGTGATAATTCAGAAGTTGTGGCTAATTCAAAGGAACCATGAACTCACAGAGCAACAAAACACATTGAAAGGAAGTATCATACTATACGAGAAATCGTAGCAAGGGGTGATGTTCTCGTAGAGAAGATTGATACAAGAAATAATCTAGCGGATCCATTCACAACGACTCTGCCTCAGAAGGTCTACGAGATGCATGTATGTAACCTTGGGCTGAGAGCAAAGCTATCCACGTAGAATGTTTGATGTAATAGCTAGATTAGTTTAGACGCGTTATACTATGGAAAGCACCTGTATAATGCTTTGAGTAAAAGTGGGAGATTGATGGATTTATATACTGAAAGCATTATGATTGGTATATTAAGTACAAGGTCGATTGGTTAATATACTGGGAATCCTAAATGTTGTATGTTCATCTCCTGTCTGAATTAACAAACATGTGTCACAAAAGCAATTATCCTCTTATCTCGTCGATAGGGAGATCATACGGTGTGTAGTAGATCACGGAAGATCGTATGGATCATTACATGGCGAGATATAAATGGTTATCATAGCTGAGACAGTTCCAGGATAAACTGTCGGTGTAGGCTGCATCATACGCAGTAATAAGCATCTTGTCTTGGATGGCTTGGTATGCTGGTGTGGGGCACACATTGATAAGGACCTAAGTCAAGATTGATTCTTTTATTTGACATTAAAAGAATCTAGATCTCTATGGCTTGATGTGATCCTAAACCTATATGAAGGTACATAAGTATATGCAGATTGTGTATTACTTTGAGTTGCAGTGAAAGGCTCTAGTTGAGCTTGTATATCTGTATCTTGGGTAATAGCAGTTTGTGTATGACTGTCCGGTACTTGAACTAGGTAACCACATCCAGTATAGGATGGTGACATTCCCTGAGCAGCTCAAGAGGTTCGTTATGCTAAAGTCCTGCAGGCTGATTAAGTTCAAGCATAAGTGAAAATGTTTGAGTGGATTGACTCAGGAATATAAGATGTTAATTAGTTAAATAGCTTGTCAGAGCTTAAATTAATTAACGAATGTCTGTAACCTTAAATGTGGGGATATACCGAGTTCATGCAACCCGTACCTTAAAACGTGGTAGCAAATAGGTAGGACAATATTGATTCTCTGGTGGAATGAATCAATATTAATTAATTAATTATATTCTGGGTTGAATATGGGAATTAATTAATTGATAGGCCTTATTTGCTATTTGCATTCTGGTCCCTGGTCTGGCCCTTGAAACTCAAGCCCAATAGAAGTCCAGTGTTTTCCTATAAATAGGCCTCAGTTTTTCATATCTTAACACACCACAAGATTATAAGTTGCACACAGCAAACCAGGTTTTGGGAGCTGTGGTGATCGACTAGATTTGAGAAACGAGGAGAAAATTCTGCTTCTCAACCGGGCAAGGAATCTGAAGGGAATCTTCACCAGATATTCAAATTGAATACAGATCAGAAGGATTTTCTTTCTTCTCTCTCTCTTTGTTTTTCGAAAATAATTATTTTATTTTCATAAGATTTAATTCCTCAATCTGTTAGGGATTAAATATTTGTGCGTGGGAAAGGATCAAGAGGAATCTCCGCGCACTCGTTCTTCAAGGTTTTGCAATCCAGGTATTCCGCATAAACCCCCTTATGCATATTCAATAGGAGCATGCTAGGATTAATCGTAGGCATATCAATTTATTTTTGATATTCCAATTAACGATCCTTGGCAAACGGACTTCGTGATTCAGTTCACGAATCCCTTCAAGTTGCTGGTGAGCATCTGGTGCCAGAGACTTCACATGTGTCTCCCACCAACGATCAGCTTTACCCGTCAGCTAGTAAGTCATGCAATTGAGTTTCTCTGATTCGGAACACTACATGTGTCAGAAAATCTTCACCAATTCGTGGACCCAATCTTCCACTACAGTGGGACCTCCTTTCCCATCAAAAGTCGGGAGTTGTTGCTTGTAGAAAGTCTCGACAAGTAGGAATGCGGTAAGAGGTTGCATGCGCTCTGGCTGAAGTAGATATTGGGTCCATGGACTGAAATGCTATCTTCTTCAGACAGAATCTCATATTCTGGGATAACTTCAAAAATAGAGACCTCCTCCAGTATAGGAGCTTCATTATTATTTTGCGGACTGGCCCTACCTCGGCCTCTTCTTCTTCCACAACCACAGCCTCTGCCATGACCTCTTCCTCTCTCAAACACTTCTAAGTTCGCAGACATTCTGCAATGTCAAATCTTGCTAAGTAATTAATCGAGTCAAATCTCGCAAA